>JAPMAH010000023.1:1393170-1652170 GCA_029582155.1 Panopea generosa | reverse complement strand
AAGGGCTTCCACAGAGATTAACTTTTACAAAGTGTTAACAAGCACAATGTATGTTGTTTGAATATTTTACATCTAGTATTTTCTGGTAGCCCTGTATAAAATTTGATTTAGGGCCTTCAGAGGGGTCAATCCTTTACTCAGGTGATCGACTTACATGGGCTTCTTGTTTAATACTAATGTATAAATATTTCAAGTTTGTATTTTCATCAATTTTTAGTGTTCATGAATTAATTTCGTTAGAAATAAATGTTAAACATGATTAACCAATATATGTATATAAATTATGACTAATTTTCAAATTGTGTAAATATTGTGCGATTTACCTCACCCACTTTGATTTTGCTGTAATTCACAAAAAAAAGAGTTTAACACCTCATTTTGATAAAATCTATAGTTCCTTTTTAACCTTATATCATATCTGATTAAATTATTAGGACATATACCATCTAACATATAAAAAACATGAAATTTATACAATTTTAATGCAAAAATGTGTTCTTAGTGTTTATGTTTTTAGTTTTAATTAACAAAAATCCATTTATTTTTCAACAGAGTGTGTTTTAATGAAGAACATTACAATTTTCATACATTAATGTGATAAATAACTTAAAACACATACATTTATGCAGTTAATTTGAAAATTGGGTGTATATTAAAGATAATGACATTTTTTAAGAAATTTTGGAAGCCATTTTGGAATTGCTCATTTTCAGACTTTAAGCTGTGCCCGAGATATGGCCCCCCAGATTTGTTTTGGTGTCTAGATATATATCTTTCAAAAAATCATAGGGGGAATTTGTCAGGAAAATGGTACCAAATTTTTGTTTAGCTCACGGCCTACTAGGAACACAAATGTTATGGCCTCTTAAAAAGAAAAAAATGCTTTATTTTGCAAAGATTTCTTGATGTATTGTTTATTTCTTTACCGAACTAACCAAACTTGCTCAGAATGTGTATGACCAATAAGATATTAGATGAGATTGATAATGGTCTTGATCAGACCAATACCACAAGAGTTGTAGCCCTTGACGTAGCAAATGCATAGTGCATTATTTTGCTTTATGCAATTCAATCTGTAATTCTTAACCTATATTTATGAAATTTGGATACTATGTGTATTACCATAAGTTATTGGCTACATTCCAAAATTGGCAAGTTGGGGGCAAAATCTAGGTTAAATAATAGTCAAAATCTTGTGAGCACTCTAAACGCCATAATTTTGGCCTCATCCTCATGAATCTTGGAGAGAACGTTTGTCTTAATAAAATCTCAGCCATGTTTGAAACCGGGTCAGGAGGGGTTAAAAACTAGGTAACTAACAGTTTTGGCCTGATCCTCATCAAACTTGTTTTCATTTTAAGAATGGTGCTACCCCTATTTGTGTGTCAAGTTTGATAACCATTAGAGCGATTCAGGCCCTCTTGGGCCTCTTGTCATTCAATGCCTAGTATGCCCATCTCTCATATAAGTCAAATCAAAATTCATATGAACGCACCGTTCAGTAAATCGTCCAGTATATTCAAAGGCTCATAATGTCTTTGATTTAAATGTGGCTGCCACATTTTTTTGTTATGAGCATAAACTATATTAATTTTCTTGTTAAATCTCATTTTCAATAATTGTTCTCTCATATAATTGTCATTTTAAGGTTTGAATACATGTATTTGAATCACATTGAAGAAAGTAGTACTTATTTACATTATTTTGATTACCTCCTTTTGTGGTTCTAACTGTACAAGTTAATGTGTAATATTAAAAGTGGTGCTTTTCTAACCATTTAATTATACATATGTTCTATTTAGACAGCTGTTTTACCTGTGTTTAAGATCACATTAAAAGCCTTATGGAACTTTAGCAAATAAAGCCTGTAAAACACGTCGGTTGACATACACGTTCAAACGATTGCGTGACGCAGGTCTGTCAGTGCATTGTTTCTTTTTGCGTCAGTATATTTCATTTTAATCCAGTGATATTATGCATGTGTCTATTGGAAATACAATAATGCACGTGACTACTGGGTATAAGATTATCACATCGCAGGTCAGCCTGTCCGCCCGTCTGCCGCAAAATTATTAGATTTTTGTTTAGGTTAAAGTTTTTCTATTCCAATTAAATAAAACTTTCAGATAGAAGAAAATTGCCGAAAGGTTTTACTGGAAAGGCTGCTATGAGGGAGGGTTTCTATTTGTCGAGTATCGAGTTTCGAGTAAGAAAAGTGAGTTTCGAGTAAGGAAAGTGAGTTTCGAGTAACAAAAGGGAGTTTCGAGTAAGAAAAGTGAGTAAGGAAAGTGAGTTTCGAGTAACAGTTATTTAATTAATTTAACCATATTTAATTAAAATGACTTGTATTTAAAATACTTGGTTGTTAAATATATATTGTCGGTTCTTGAAATTTCCATAACTTTAAGATGATTAGTCCTTGGACAGTTTATTTTACTTCTTGAATTCAATTTTATTTGCTAATGCAACATACGACGTTCTGAAATTTACATCAATAAGTGAATTCAATTAAGACCGATGTAGTCTTAGATTTTCTCAAAATAACGGTTAGGATTTGGGTCGAATTTGGTCGCAGTATTATTGCTTTTATGTTACATCACTGCTCCCTAACAGGTATATTCGTGATATGTTCTACTAGTATGTGTGTGTGTGTGGGTGTGTGTGTGTGTGTGTGTGTGTGTGTTTCGAAAAAAACATTTCCGAACATTTTCCTTTTAAAAATTAGATTTTAAATCAATAAAATATCAGGATTTATTTGAAACCCTGGTGAGATTTTGTTTAATTTGCTATTTATTATGTTTATTTTCAATGAGATAGCTATATTTCATTATTAAATCCATTAATTTAAACATATAACAAGTCATTTATTTAGGAAGGCGTTGCAATGATGTCCACTTTCTTTGCAATGTTCATGGTTACATTGTTGAATTGTAGTAACGTATTATTTAAAAACAAGTAATTAAATCTTTTAATCTTGAAAGATTAGAAAACCCACCGAATTCCAATGTTGATTTAATTAAAAAAACTTAAACAGTTAATAAAAAAACTTTATGAGCTGTTTCTGAAATTTAAATCGGAAGTTCCTCAAAATATTAATAAGAAACTGAACATAGATTTTAAATACAGACATGAGCATAAATGACTTGATAATATAATACAAACAAAACTACAGGCCAAACTTTTTCATCGAATATTTTTTACGAATATCCCGGAACAAACTTTATAAATGTGGATTAAGTGAAATTGAATTGTTTTCCTTTTCTAAATGCACAAGGGAAACAAATTTTCATTGTTTCTATTAATATTTGTTTTATATTTTTTATTCTTTTTCGTATGACTGTTGAAAGTAAAATTCAATATTTCTTATGATATAACTTTCCCAAATACACTGTTTGTTCCTATAATTTCTTTACAAGATAATGATATGTTTGTATGTATCTTAATCTATAAGAAATATACTGACTCGTGCAGATAGAAAAAACAACAACAAGATTTTGATATTTTTAAAGAACAAATTAAACGTTATAAAGAAGATATTCACTTTATATATATCCTACATCAAAGGCAAATAATATAAAGGCAAAATGGAACATTATAAGAAGTATATTTTTAAGTAATTAATCTGTTTATCTTCCTCTGCACGATGATCAATAATTACCACTATACATGTGTTATCAGTGTATTATAAATAGTGTTGTTTTTTTCTATTTTCATCATATATAAAAAATAAAAACAACATTATTTTTATTGCTTCATAAAACAACAAATTATCTGTAGTCGAATTATCTTATATAAATCGTTCGGTTTTATGGCAACTTTTCCATTTATTTGTGACGGAAGACATATCCCAAGTTTTAGGCGCGAGCGGTTATCTGGTCAGAATCACCACACTAAGGTAAGTAAGCTGATAAGCTTCCTCACAACACAATACAATTTTTTTATAATGTTTGTAACATTTGTTTATGTTTCTTTCATTGTTGACAACCAAAACATTTTTTTTTTAAAAAAACTAAGGTAAAAAAATAAGATTCATGATTAATAATCAGCGTGTAAAATCTGACTTCACTCAATTTGATTCTAATGTGTCTCTCGGAAGACCCCACCTCCTGTAAAATAGCAAAGAACTATAGAATTCTCTCTAATTCCCTGAAAATAGGAATTATTCTGTTTAGTGAAAGTTTGTAATATTTCCAATGTTATTATGACCTATAATTCATTAGAAACACGATATGATTTATGTTATTATTGTTAATATTAACATTTACATTATTTTATGTAAAATCAATAAAGTTGTCGTCTAATTAGAAAACTACTTGTTTTAGACTTAAAGATGTACAATTTAAGACTCCCATATAATAGATCAAAATAATAAGTACTAAAGTACGTACTTGTAAAAATAAATACTTCCTCGTAAATTTTTCATGACATTCGTATAATATATGATTTTGTGCATTTACATGACATTGTGTCATTTTATCTTAAATGTAATGAATGTAATATGATGTTCTTTAATAATTTTATTGACTGTTAATTCTATTTTTCTTTCGGGATTAAAATAAATTAATTTTACTTCATAACCGTTGTGTTTGAGTGTATATGTCAAATTCAGGAAGGTTGTGACATCTGTCATTATTTATCTGTTAATCTATAAGTTAGTTCAACTACATTTTATCAGGAAAATACTAACATTTTCTACCTATTTTTATTAATAATAAAAGGTAGATGTTTACCCGGATTAGCACTTGATCCCAGTACCGCAAGTGTCTGCATCTAACAGTTTACTGTTTATATACCTGTTTATTTATGCGTTTGATATTGCGCAAATGACTAAGTGGTGTTACCAGTGTCGGCTAATATATGGGTCAGAAGGGATTCGTGAAATCAACTGCCATGGCGGAGAACCGCTATTATAATCAGTGAAATAGCCACTAGTGTCAGATTGAGAACTTTACAGACTGATAGTAATCCTGTTATTTGTATTAACTGTCAGTTATAGAGAACAATGTTGGTTATGCAAGAAGAAGCCAAACACATGGTCAAAAGAGCTGTGTCTTTGTGAATGAAGCTCACTTGACCAGCAATCTTGTTACTGAATGTTTAAGACATTATTAACAGATACACACACATAGAGATAAATATTATATTGTAGTATGTATATGCCGATGTAGTCTATGTCTATATTAGGACGTGCTTTTATAAAACAAAAAAACGGTAGTGTTCGTGACAACAAGAGTTGGGAAGATAACTGAATAGAACAAACTACACAGTAAGGAACCCAATATGCAGGTATAGGTTTATTTTTCTTTTACATTTAATAATTAATCCTAGTAGAAATTAAATGGCTTTTTGTAAAAATATGCAAATTGGTAATCTGCCACATTTTAATTGTCGTTCAATTTGTGTTTATTGATAATTTTGATATTGCATTTTCAATATATACCATATATAAGAACTTTGGTTTAAAAGTCATCATAGTGTGGCATTGGTAAACTAATGGTCAAACCTTTGAAAATTGAAACCGAATATATCACCCGCCAGCAACACCCCACTGGGCCGATGTCGGTAACAAGCTCTAACAGTTGCATAATTTGTCCACGTCGGGCCAACGATGGGCCGACATTCAAAGCATTTTTAAGTTTTCATGTTATTGAAAAGAATGAAAATAACGAGACAAAGCACAGAACAGTGATACATATTTGATTTAAGTGATTTATAGCAACTTTCAGTGCTTATTTGTGTTATATAAATATATTTATTTATTTTGATATCGGACTACTGTCGGACCTCCGTCAGTACATAGGGGAATAATGGAGTGGTTTTTTTTAAGTATAAAACATTAATTAATACCAAAATAAATGTATAAGTCAAAGGAAATTTATAAATATTTTTAAAAACATGAATACATTAATTATAGACGATATTTCTTTACTGCTGGGTAGACGACAGCAGATCAGATTCATTAAATACTAATTGGAAATATAAGGTAGTTCGCGGCGTGCCTATCGAATATTTTTTACATCTGGCGTAAATTATTAACATATACTATGAAGTATCAGCTTTTATTTTGGCTTTGTTTTGTTTTAATATAGTCCCTCGTTTTCAGACGATTTTCACCGTTTTTTCCTTTTTAAATGGTCAATATTAATTAAAAATTGTTTTTGATAACATTATTAAATGTAAATATGTTAATAAAATCAATAAAAGCGGGATGGGTCAAAAGAATGATAGATAATGAAAATGATGGGGATTGGAAACATATACATTAACAAATTGAATAAATTAGGAGGGCAATTTATATTTCAGTGTAATTCAAATGAATATGAATTTATATATATTTACACTCTACTTAAGCCAACTTATTTCTATTTTATAAATAAAAATATTTATCATTTATATAACGCATTATGGCATTGTTTAATTAAAAGAAAGTAAGTATATTAGTAGAATGCAAAACAGGTAGTTATTATATTGTTTGTTTGTGTTTTTTGTTGTTGATTGAAAAGAAATTTCATTATTGCGAACAGTTTCAATATTCATTGTTAGAATATATAAAATTGTCTGAATGTACTTGTTAATACAAAAGTTGTAAATCTTAACATGCCAGTATAACATAATAGTTCACTCTAATCTTCTTCTATTATGTTTTGGACAATGTGTTGCTATGTACATATATGTATGTGTATAATGAGAAATAGAATATTAAAAGATAAAAAAAAAAACATTATTAAATTACTTATTTTATTTCCTGTGATAATGATATAAAATATGTCATTTTCAAAAATTATTGTATGCATTTGTTAAATGTAAAAAAAGTAAATGATAACAAACTACACCCTGTCAATGATAATGTAACTTGTTCCCTACAGATAAAGGTACTCCAGATAAACACAGCTGGTCAGTAACACCAGCTTCTGATTGTAATAGTGTAATTCAATAAGTTAATGTCGTCTGAACACCAGTTGAAACATAATGATCACCAACGATATCTTCAGCCGAGAAATAGCAGGGAAACCAAATAGTTACAAGAACTTGAAGTATGTTTTGCTTGGACGAAATCTTTTTATCAACCTGGATTTTTCTGTCACAGAACAATAGGGGCCAGCAGGGGCAAAACAAAACTGGATGAAATTGTGAATAATCAGAAATCGTCTCAAGAGTCAACAAACCAAAATCATTTATATTTGGTTCAAATGACCTTGATGAATTGGATTTCGAATTTGTTCAAATAAAGGGGCTAAATTCCATTTGCATCTAGTAAGGGGATTTGGATTTTCAAAAAAGAAAACAGGAAATTATGTTTTTCTCATTTATTTAATGTATTTTTTTTTGTTTAAAGATAGTTTCTGTAAATTATTTTTTTCTTAATTTAACTTGTTTGACAGCGTTATAGGCAATGTATGTTTTTGAATGATAAAATTCGGGCAGCAATTTATTCATAGAGCTTTAATACATGTAAGCCACCTTTTGAGCTACGCTTGCGTCTGGCAAAGTTACAGTGTGAAATACCGTATTTGTTAGATAGAAAAAAGAATATAATTATACATGTACAATAAATGTGATGCTAATATGCCGTTTCGTTTGTCTTTACACATGCACATGTACGCATACTTTGTAATATAAATGTTAATGTAATTGACCGTACATTTATCTGTCAAAATTTAGAATGATATCACCCATTAAACTGCAAATATGCTGTTTTACTGTGCCATGTATACATACATGTGAAAATAAATGATTTATTCTGTAATGTACGTGTATCTTGTCATGAATAATACCATTGATTGTTTACCCCAACATATTTTATTAGTTTGCCAAGCTGGTGCAAACATAACAGAACAAAACAATCTAAATCCTTTTACGCAGTGCTTTTACAAAGTTCAGAAAATATCTTTATATAGGGTTAACCTACATTAAACTTTGAAATTAGTTAGAAACATCGTACACTATTGTGGTATATATAAAATCCTGACACCATGAATGATTGAGGTGTATGTAAACATATATGTAAGTCTACTCTCACAAACCTCTCCCCCACCCAAAAATAAAACAAACACACAAAACAACAACAAACATGGTTTTATTTAGAGTGCATTAATGTAGACACAGAGTTTTGCAGACTCTGTCCTTCTATACTTTGTTTAAAAATGTTTTTGACGCACATATAATGGACGTTTGCTAAACCAATGAAATACATGTAATTTCCGACATTACAGATGTTCTGTACTACTCGATTTGTATGGGAAAATTTATAACAAATCAAACAAAAAAGTAATAAAAATGTTTTAGCTCAAGTATATGTGGCTGCCGTAAATACGATGTGATGTTACATATTATTTCTACTTTAACTTTAACTTTGCCATTTAAATTTACCTTCGTTACAATAACTGTATCCACTTAAAGTGTTTATATGTCAACCAAAAACAATGAATTAGCTCTTATAACACCATACATTTTTATTTCTTACCTGCCTGTCTTAAACCCCAAACTTTTCTATAAAAAGAAATGGGAGGAGCCTAATTTCAAATGGTGGCTCTTGTTTGCAACAATGTTGAATTGGGAGATGTTTTTCTGTAAAACATAGTAACAAATTTGACATTATTTTCAAAAAGAAGTGCATTTGTAGGGACATATTGTGTCTATATAAAAATGCTCCTTATTCACAAAAGCTCCCTGAAACAAAGTAGTAGTAGTCCTTAGAAAATTGAAATATCAAGGAAAATTTGCTAAATATTTGAATTTTGACCCCGTTTGACCCTTGTCACGTGGTGTAAACAGTAACACTTGCTTGGAGATATTTATAACCCACTTGTGAGGAGCCATGCAGTGTTTGATATTTCAGAGTAGAATAATGTGTTTGACTTTCATTTTGTGAATTACATGTTTAGGAAGATCAATCTTCATAATATTTCTGCCCTTTTCATATATAAACAAATGATTATAATTGTAGTTTATGGCTTATCTCAGATACATGCATACTTGCTTTTTTATTTGGATGCAAATAAGTTACAATTCACACTTACCTTGGCTGACCATTGTTTTAAATCCCATAATTCACAATAGCTTCCTTTTGGAAATAACTTTTAGTTTTGTGTTTTAACAAATGAATGTCATTTTATTGTTTATACAGTTCTTATGTCACAGCCTTCAATTAAAAACACTTAGTGCTATAGGTGGCCTTGGATGTTTGTGTATGAACCATGTACTAGGTTCAAAACAAAACTTGGCATAATTTAGATCTTGGTTGGTTTAATATTCTTTGCTTTTTTTCTTACATAATGAAGTAGGAACCAAACTCCTACATTTGAATACATATTCCAGTATTTTCTGTATCTTCATTTTGGTAAATGACTGTTTCTTTGATTAGGAAATGAAAATTCACCTAGCCAAAACTGATGTTGGAATAAACGGACATGAAAACAATATCCATAACTGTTCTACAGGAATGTATTTATTTTCATCGTCATTATCAACATCATAATCACGTCATCATTTTCCCAATCTGTGCTTCTATTTTGTCCTGATTGCCGTCTGACAATAAATATTCCTTTATGTTCTGTGTCTAACTATAGTTATTTTCATCAACATTGATTGACCAGTCTAATACATGCAACTAAATGATCCTCAAAATCACACTCATTATAATTAGATAAATGAAATAATATACAAAACTGTTCCCTCAAAACCTTCAAAGTATTTCCACGATTTTCTTCCATTTGTAAGTTTTGTCAGGGAAATTGTGAACCTAAATGGAATGGGTCATTCTATTATGTCAAAGGGGGGTTCTTTATTTTTCAATCTTTGTATGTTTTGTCTCACAAATACTTGTTTGCCTTTTACTTGTGTCCAAACAATTTATTTATTATTAATTACAACATGTATGCCTGTTTGATATGTCCATAATAAATAAGATAAACTATTCTTCATAAATAACTTTTATTCTCTCTAGGTAAATAATGTATTAATCCATAGAACTTGACCCAAATAATTTCACTTTATCTCTTTGATCATGACCAGAGATGTGTTATATCTAACCCAGCATGAAACTGTAAATTGGATGAACCTAATTAGCAAATTTGTTTATTATGCATGCAGATAAGATGGCCATTGCAATCTATTTGAATACTGTGTTTGCTGTAGTAAGTCTGGGGAAACCTTTATTGCAATCCATAATACTGAGGAACCCGCACATACAATACATATTGTTGTTTAGAACAACTTTCAACAGGCAGTATCTTCTATGGCTATGCTGGTAGTTACAGCTTATGTTGGACATGAGTATTATCAAATAACTGTAGTAAACTTGTCGGCTGCTTGTGATAAGCCCCGCCTATAATACTGTGTGTAGCACCTACCGGCGATGGGCCTTTAAACACATGTAAATAAAAAAGATGTCCCCATTTAATAAAAAAGGAAATAAAGCGATCAAGTATGACTACATCCAGAAAACACTGCCTTCCCTCACAAAAGAGACGGACAGTTGAAATTATTACAATTATAAAAAGTACACACCACAGACAACAAAATAGTTAACTCGGTGGGGGAATGGAATAGATATTGTATATACCTTATTATAAACAAGACCGTTGTTATTCAGTGATGTATTTTAAGCCTACATGTTTAAACTACTATTTTAAACTACATGTCTTTTTTGTCACGATGTATATTTTTAACGACACTCGTGTAGCCTTACTCGAAACTCACTTTTGTTACTCGAAACTCACTTTTGTTACTCGAAACTAACTTTTCTAACTCGAAACTCACTTTCTTTACTCGAAACTCACTGTTCTTACTCGAAACTCACTTTTCTTACTCGAAACTCTCTTTTCTAACTCGAAACTCATTTTCTACTAAAAGTTAATCTCGCTATGAGGAGGTTAAGACATTTATAAAAAGCTGTGACAAGTGCCAACGGAAAGCTGACTTGAAAATAACAAAGAAACCGCTACGGTCGATACCAGTTCCTTCGGAGGCCTTTAAACAAGTGGGCATGGATCGCATTGGCCACTTAGAAACAACGCCAACTGGAATGTAAATACATGTGTTCAATATTAAGGTGTCATAACGTGAGATGTATATTGCCAAACGTATGGCATCAACACTTTCTTTTACACTAAATATAAACATGTTCGCTTCATACTTAGATATTTATTTTGTCTTTGTGCACATATATGCGATTTTAACATATTTATAATCATTTATGTGGTTATACGTTTAATAATCATATATACCATATACATACAACATTCAACTTATTTCATAAATAGTTGACAACATACACGCAATTATTATTATTATTATTATTGCGTTTAAAACCCAAGTTATATTATGCAAATTCATAGTATAAAAATAATAACGTACTTTCAATACGGGATTATATGGTTTATCGCACTCAATACACACTAATGAGTGCGGTTGTAGGGAATATTATGGATACCTACCATCCAGATATTCAATATAGAGTTACACAAGACTATTCTTTTTTTTATTTTAAATATCAGCGACCAGTTACTGTTAATCAGTTCATTACAGATCTGATCTGAGATGATATTCGATTTTTTAGAATATGTTTTTGCTATTGCCTCTCATAAGGTATGTGCGAACTGCCAGGTGTCCTAATATACATTTTTCACAGTTTAACTTTATTTTGTTTTAATACACTCTTAAACCATTCTGTATCGTTATTGATGCAAAATGGATCGTTTAACAGTGACTGGTCAGTTTTTAAATATGCGATATGCTCATAAATACTACCTTATTTAGTTGATACTGTTCATACATGGGTGCTTTACAAAATAACGAGGCAAAAGTGTGACATAGGGGTTGAAAATTCAAACCTAGTCTTCATGATTATCACCTTTTTTACATGATAATAAATACTTCAAACTGCACAGAAATAACTTTGGGGAAGTATCAGAATATACAAATCAGAAAATATTTCCACCTTTAATACAAATATTGCGAACATTTCCAACAATATTGGTGATACATAAAAGTGTCTTATGACAGGAACATAGACTGAATCATATGCAATTTTCTGAATTACATAATCAGTAATTGGTATATGTGTATAGCCATGTACATGATTAATCAGTTGTTCAAGGAAAATATAAAACAAATCACACTTTTTGCCCAAATTTTACATAGAAAATAAATTGTTACCTCACAAAGTTTTTGCTGTATAAAAAACAAAAATAAAATTAGGATAAAATCTACATTTTCCTTACATTATGCATGTTTATAGACCACCTACCAAATTTCAAGAATATATTGTAACTTAAAATTGCCAAAATTTTCATTTCAAAATTGAACTATTTTTACAGAGATTCGGTGCACAGGGGACACCTAATACTGACAGACAATATTATATGCATTTATAATTACTTTTATGTTCATAAAATAATTATTTGTGATCTACTTAAGACATTTCTGGGTATAGAATATAGAGTATTCCTCAACATTACTACAGTATCACACTTTTTCAGAACAATTACCTGAAAATTCAACAGCATGTAATGATGCAAAGAGAAAATAGTGGCTAAGAGATCAACTAACAGCAAACATATATAACAAGTATTACTTCATATAAAGTATGAAAATAAGAAAATATCATGAATGGTTATATAAAGTAATAGAATTCATACATACTTTGTAATGTTATGGAAAAGGTGTACAGGGGACAAATTATAGTGCAAATATTATTTTTGTAATTAACAATTTTTTTAACTAAATAACTTTTTTTTTTGGAAACATTTTAACAACTAGATGAACTGTACTTACAGTAGAGCTTGAAACAATACTATCAATGTTATCAATGTTTGAAAGAGAAAATTAGACCCAACAAAAATATTTCTAAACAACGGAAATAAATTTGTCTATAGCGTGGAATAAAGTTCTTAGTCTCAATGCACAGGCACTATCAAGTACCATTAAACACTTATGTCAACATAAAATTCGATAGTTCAATTCATGTTCACAGAATTTTAACCTAATTCCGCTATCAGAAAGTAATTCTGGAGTAAGTAGCTTTTTTATTAGGCATGACTCGTGAATTATATTCAAGTAGTTTCTCGACTTTTGGTTTCCACATGGTTTTACTCTGTTTTTCTGCCTGTACTTGAATTGTCAAAGACTTTTTTTGCAATTCCATATATTCTAAGCATTGCTAGTGTATGCTAGCTGCCATTTCACCTTTGAATTTGATTTAGTTGGTCTGCCTACTTTTCTTGTACCTATGACATCAGCAATAGTGCCATTTTCATCATTCCTAATATAAGCAGATGTGGCATTCTTTACCAGATGGTTTATTGCGGATGCCTATGCCACTGGGGTACTCATTTTCTATACAAAATTATAATCTGGTATATTTGCTATACATATTAAAATTTTAGTGTCCCCTGTGCACCCAATTGATGCGTATAATACATGGCATATATCAAAGCATTACATGAATAATTTTAATCTGTTTTTATGTTTTTTTAATTGTGATAATAAAAAAAATAAAATATTAAAACAGAATATGTCATTTTATATGCCTCAATGTTGAAACTATACAAAATGAGTTTTAAAAACCTTTTAAAATACACCTTTCTAATAAAATAATAATTACCAGTATTTATAATATACTGAACCTTCAATTGCTAAACTATCAAGTGATGCCTAAATATTATGTACACATTTCTCAGAATATGGAAATAGCATCACAGCTGTCAGTTATGACATGTTATCATCACCCTGCCAAAACAGGGTGCACAGGGGACATTGCTTTAAACCATGCAAATGCTTTACATCCCTGCATATGAGAAGCTGAAAGCTGTTTTTGCATCCCTTGTCACTTTCTTTCTAGGAAAATAAAGCAGAATGCCATTTTATTTAAAGAATAATAGAAATCTGACACCTAACAACTGAAAAGGTGCACAGGGGACATTTTTGGGTATTAAGACATGCATCTAAATTCTGAACAAAATAATTTGAGCATACTATAAGAAGATTAATGAACTTAACAAGTGTGTTTAATCTGATCCCTTTTCATTTTGTAGTTTGTATAAACAATATTGTAAGCATCATAAAATAAAATATGTTCAACCAAGAAATTTAATGGAAAAATATAAAGGTTACTGTAAACTGTTGTGTAGCTTATTCTTTATTTTTGACATTGTAACCATTATATTTTATGCATAAGAGAACTATTATTGACAATTTTTTGCCTTCAATAAGAACCTCATTTGTTAAAAACATTTTATGAAAATTAACGTAAAACCATCTACTCAGATGATTTTTTTAAAAATTTTATATGTTTAAAAGGTAATCAAATTAAAATTTAATCATTTTCAGCACCAAAACTTGTTGTGTAGGCCAATGCTTGCAATCTGCACAAATATGCGTTGAATAGAGATCCGTTTTTTTTAAGAGACAAATGGTTTGTTGTGGACAGATTCCATTGGTGCAACCATGTTGGTAAGTGCGAAATATTCATAATTTGTGTTTAGTTAAGAATCCATTTGTACTTCTCTCTTTACTTTTTTAAGTATATATCTTTCTTTTTTCAATTTGAACTAGTAGCGATTTTTATAAAAACCATATCGTAACTGGTTCCACACTTCTTTTCTAAGGCATACGTTTTCACAATATAGATTTTTTTTATTGTCAGCATTTAGCAATTAAACAATTAAACACAGAGCAATGTGAAGCATCTTCTTATTATAATGTTTGTTAATACCTTGAATACAATTAACTATTAATGATAATATGGCTGTACTAGTGTAAGTGGTAGTATCAGCTGTAATGTCTGTTTATAATTGTATTACCACTAATATAATGATTACAGTCACATGAACTCATTTTCTTTTGTGATAAAGTTAACTTTATAAGATTGATATTTTATAATTGAAATTTTACTGATTATTTCCTTTTGTGAGTTATAACATCAAATCAGTTGAATAACAAATTTAGTATGAACTTTAGGAAGTCGCGAACAGTTTTTCATTCTAGAAATGGGGACAATAAAGTATTTTTTCTTCAGATTAGGGTATATATTTGGCTTATTCTTTAAAGTTAAAGATGTGTTAATGTTTTTAATGTCATTTCTTTTTCAGGCTGTCATTTGGGGTATAACTTAAATATGTTTATGCAATACAAGGACCTAAATACGCAGGTTGCAGAACAGAGAAACTCAACTCTTAAAAAGCTCAAGTCAATGCTGTCGTACATGAATGTAGATAACTTCACCAACCATTTAAAATTATTTTTTGTGGTTTCGGAGCATGGTTTTTCTTGCCGTTGTTTAAGCCAGCTCTGCCAATTGAATACATGTCCTTGTTTAAACGTCTGTCTTCTGTGTATTCCAAGTTACCGTAAATAAGTTGTCCATAACACTATAGGTTGATCTCTTCCTCTGGATTTAACATCAGAACAAAACATTTGACTTGCAGAATATTTCGACCATATCTCATAGTCATGGATAATCCGTTTTGTGCTAGATCATCCATGCATAATATCGCGTGACATAGGACGATCATGTGATACAAGGAGAGGCGTCACTCAACCAGGACGAGGGACTGGAGTTACCTTCAGTGTATAAGGCTCTCCTTTTATCATGTGATAGTCCTATGTCATGTAATTTTATGCACGAATGACTCAATACAAAGCTGATTAAGACTGTGAAATGGTCAAAATATTCTGTAAGTAGAATGTTTTGTTTGGAGTAATGGAATATTATTCATTTAAGGAGTTGTCAATTATCTGATGGCAAATATAGGCATATTAAACAAAAGCATACTAAACGCATAAAATGGATGTTAAGAATTAATAGTGGTCAGGTGACGATCATTACAATCAATGTAAAATTCATGAACATCGTTCGGAAACACAATATCAGATCCGTTATACGCTAATGAGCAGCTCAATCACAACATTCAGCTACAGGAAATTTCGTCAATTAATCAAAGTCCGTAAGTAGATATGCCAGAATACAATATACAGCACTTATATTTCCACTAGTTATAGCTGCATTGCACAATTAATTTAGATGCTGTTATATAACATTGCTAAACTATATATTGTTTGATAAATGTAAACATGAACTTACTATAAGTCAAATATCACATGTTTGTTTCATTAATATTATATATGCTTTTATGTTTTGTTTAACATTTTGTCAAGTGATCTATATAACAACTGTATATTACTTAAAAAAAGTAGTCTTTAAAATCAGACAAGTTATCATTGATTGGTGTTATTTATGCTCTCTACCGCTACCATGTTTTGTGTCCATTTGCCATGCACTGGAAATCTACCAGTACCTTAGTTATTGTTGGATCAATAGAATAACTATATAACACAGATTCCTAGTTATAACCAGTCTCAGTAACGATACACTGTTACAGGCTGACATGGTCCAAAATACGGGTATAACTTCGCCTCATTACAGAGTCTCTATGGATATTTGTACAATACAAAATATGAGTTATAACCTGTCTCAGTAATGATACACAGTTAGAGGCTTACATGGTCCACAATATGGGTACAACTTCGCCTCATTACGGAGTCTCTATGGAATATCTGTATAACACAGAGTATGACTTTTAACCAGTCTCAGTAACGATACACTGTTACAGGCTGACATGGTCCACAATACGGGTATAACTTCGCCTCATTACGGAGTCTCTATGGATATTTGTACAATACAAAATATGAGTTATAACCTGTCTCAGTAATGATACACAGTTAGAGGCTTACATGGTCCACAATATGGGTACAACTTCGCCTCATTACGGAGTCTCTATGGAATATCTGTATAACACAGAGTATGACTTTTAACCAGTCTCAGTAACGATACACTGTTAGAGGCTGACATGGTCCACAATACGGGTATAACTTCGCCTCATTACGGAGTCTCTATGGATATTTGTACAACACAAAATATGAGTTATAACCTGTCTCAGTAATGATACACAGTTAGAGGCTTACATGGTCCACAATATGGGTACAACTTCGCCTCATTACGGAGTCTCTATGGAATATCTGTATAACACAGAATATGAGTTATAACCTGTCTCAGTAACGATACACAATGTGAGCCACAATATGGAACTGAGCAACCTTCATGGCTCTTAACTAATGATGCTGAAGTAAGTCATACTACGGAACTATGAAGCCTTGGTGTATGTTTTATATATATCGGGGCCGATGTGAGCCACAATATGGAACTGATCAGCAGATAATCGTCATTAAAAAAGTATAATGTATAAGGTTGATTCTTGGCTGTTTTCACATGTAGATCAATTTCGTGTATGATCAGCGGTGGTACTTAATTGTTATTTTAACACATTGTCCAATAAATAATTTCATCTTGCATGGATGGATAACTTAATTGCTTTATTACTGTTTAATTATTTCAAATAAGTTGGAAATGATAACGAAACAGCTAGAGCACCCAGTAGGGAAAGGCAGACCAGGGTTTTATAACTTTGTTCATAATGTATGGGATGTATAAGACAACATAGTTATAAATTACTTACATAAATATTGCTTGTATTGCTGTCTATACATTGAATATTGAAAGTAATTTCAATGATAGATATAATATCATGACCATCCTTATTTGCCGTAGATTTTATGGTATGTTATAATTATTTTTATTTCACCATCAATCAAATAGTAATCATGAAAGTTATAATTAAATAATCAAGCATTTCAATCATTAGTACGGGTATAACTAGTATTTTAATAATACATTTTACAACTTATACATAAGATAAAAATGATACTGTATTCCATTGCCACACACTTTGATTATTTATACTGTAAGTGATTTCCTATTGGTCCAAAGAAATTTCATAAGCTGTAGGGAGCATCCAATTAATATTTCATATATTTAATTTTAAATCATGAATGAAACATAAAAAGGTGTTATATTTGACGTTGAAACTCATTTAAGTATAAAAAAATAATTTAGTGAAAACAGCTAATATGGTATACATATTATGCCAAACTTACATACCACTGTCAGCCTCAGTGAACACAATTATTACGGTATACATATTATGCCAAACTTACATACCACTGTTACCCTCAGTGAACACAACTATTATGGTAAACATATTATGCCAAACCTACATACCACTGTCACCCTCAGTGAACACAACTATTTGGGTATACATATTATGCCAAACCTACATACCACTGTCACCCTCAGTGAACACAACTATTATGGTATACATCTATTAGCCCTTGATAACATAAAATCAAATAAATAAAACAACACAAATATATAAAGGAAAAGTTCAAAAATACTATGCGTGGCACACAGAGCATATAAAATCTTTCTTGGGGACCTGCGTTATCCCAGCACATTCGAAGCGGATCCATCTTCCGCAGTTTCCACAACAAATCCAGGGCTTTTTGTGATCTAGCTTGGTACAGCCTACAAGGTCACAAATGGTCCTCTGGGACGGTGGTTTAGTGGCATGATGAAGAAGTTTGTATATAACATAACTTCGCATGCTGATGGCATCTTCTTGGGTCAATCCTTTTAAGTCACACCCATGCATTAAGGCCATTGCATTCTACAAAAAAATATCAAAATAAGCCATAAACTTAAGTATAGTAGACATTACAATGCCTGTAATCTGATTCTTTCAAACATGGTTTTATTTGGTAGATATTAGATTATGTTACTGGTTGCATATTTAAAACCTCATTTACAGTTTCTTATAAAATTTCAAAACATTCAATTAATTTACCTTACCTGCTTTGCAATTATTTTTAAATGACCTAAATGATGCGTTACAATGTAAAGTCTAATGAAAATAAAAAGCAATTCATTGAAGCAACAGCACATCTGATGCCAAATGAACCTCAAAATGTATTAACAACGTGATGCTTACATGATTACATGACGTATATAAGTGAAACATCTAGAAGACAATACATAATGATCCATATATCTACAACAAGTTTCACTTCAATTTGTCAAGCTATGTTGAAAACAACAACTCCATGCAAACCATGTGCAAGTTTATATGGCGACATATAAACAGTAAACATACAGTCAACATTGGTGAAAATGCTTCTATTTGTAAAAATAATATTTTTTACAGTGAATGTGAAACAATTTCTTACAAATCAAGCCCGATGGTCAGTGATATTTGAGTAAGCTGAATTTCAATCTGCATTATATTGATATGTTAAACAACATTAACTATTTATTGATTATTACCAAACTTATAATAGATGAAACAATGACAGCTTTAATGCAGTTGATACTGGGAGATATGATTTAACAACCTACAAGGAGTACAAAAGGTCCACAGCTTGACCCATCTTTCTGCTTGCTGCTGTATGTAACCCAATATACCAGTCCAGGGACTCACCGGTACCATTAGCCCTGATTTTCATAAATCTCCTGAAGTTGATAAAACATTGTTAAAATAAAGAATCATTTTGTTTGTAAATATGACTTCATAAAAAAATGAAATAACACACTCATTCAGATTGCCAACTTCTTAAAAAGGTACATGACAAAATTGCATTCTGTAAAGCAATTTACTTAATGTTAAACACAAGTCCGCTATATGTGCTTTTAATTAGAATCAACCAACATATACTTACTAAAAGCAAACAGCTGCTGAAATATTATTCAAATTCATATTATTCATACCTCCATTTCTCAATCAGCACCTTGTTCGGTTTTGATGACATTGAGTCCAGAATGCTGACGGTTTTTTGGGTGACGTCTGCAGTAAGCAGCATGGCGTGGTTTCTATCGACATTCACGAGTAGGAAAACTCCATTGTACATGGATATCTTGACCTGATAATGTAACAAGAATATTGAAAGTTTAAAATTAGCAATGTTTTATTTTTTCACAAGTGTCCATCCCTTATTCATACAACAAAGCATAAACAATAAAAATACAAAGTTAAACGCATTGTACACAATGTCATGATTTGTCAAAACAAAATAAAGGTAAGCATTCTACAAAATTTAATAAAAAATATTATATGATTACAATTTATAAGTTTTACCATAACAGTGAAGTAATAAGTAACAGACACATCACGCCAAGTTTAGGTCCATTATGAAACCTGGCTAACCAATCCTTTACTTTTCTTTTAAATGATGACCATCAACTTCTCTTCTGATCCAGTTATTGAAACCAGTCTTTCCATATTTTGAATCAGACTTGCTGACCTGTTGTAGGAAGATGCTTACAGCAAAACACAATCAGTTTGATCAGTTTAATACTACTTACACTTCGGTATAACCAAGCACCAGTACAACCAGCCTCCCACAATGATGCCAGATAGATGGCAGCACATAAATGTGACCTTCTCAAAATGTGTTCCTCTCAACCATCAAGCACCCTAGAAAGGTATTTAACACCTGTTGAAACATAAAACACAAATTTACAACCCTAATGGAATATAAATGATGTTTTTATACCACCGGTATGTTTAGTTCAGATAAAATTGTACTTAAGAATTGAAATACAAATAAATGACATTTAATGCATCTATAATACATGAATACCCATTGAGGAATGCAATTACACTATACAAGGGCATAACGCCTTACATAATAATCTGGCAGGAAAAGCTAGACAATATTCACTAGACAATATTCAGACGATGGTGATGATGTATACCAAGTTTCATTACCGTTCAAAAGCTATATGCCTCTCTGGTCACCAACACCAGGGACGTAAAAATATATACTTTTCGCAACATAAGCAAAAATAACATTAAATTTTGACCATATACAAACCGACTTATTCAAGGACAACACAAATTGCTATGGAAGAAGCAATCGTAAGATTCTCCTACCCTGATTCTAGTTTTTTTATATTACTCAAGAAGAAACAAAGAAGGTATTAAAAACATTTATAGAGATTCTCTTACTTAATGAAATTTGTATGTATTAATTGTTTTTCATACAAAGAAAAGCATATAAAATTCCTGATTTTTTTTCATTTTCTTAAACACTAAAATTTGGACATACATGCATTGTGTTTTTATAAAGACTATGTTAAGCATGTTTTTATATAAAAATGTCTTATTGATATAATAATACCTGCAGCTTTAAATACTCCACCATGAAGGTAGATGAAAGCCATTGGTGGGGCTCCTGGCATTGCTGACTTGTGATATCTGTTAAAAGGAAACAAAAAATAAATGTTGAGTTGATATCCCTACCTGAAAGGTTTTTGTATGAAAATAAACTTATATTCATAATGAATGGAATTTATCTCACTATGGATATAATCCAACTGTTATTAAAATCTGATCAACAATTACAAAGTTACCGGTATTGCACAAGATGAACAATGAATGTTAATTTTCATCAATTCAATAATCAAGTCAATCACTTAAAAATGACATATATGACAAGGACAAGGGGAAATGAAAGGTAACCATTAATTAGTCCATATTACAATTATAACCATTATAATTATATAGAACTGGTGATATATTCCACAATATGCTTTTTCCAGATGACTTGTACAATATGAAAACGGACAGATCAATGTTTTCTTCTGAATGATTAAACACTGACCTATATGATTAGTAAATATTAATTACAAACCATTTTAGTCAGTCTATTCAGACATTTCTCCATTTTTTTGGCATTTCTTTTCCATGTTGGCAATGGCTTGACCTTAATTAAAAAATAACGGTTTAATGTGTAAAATGATGTGAACAACATAATCATAACATATAACTTCTTGTAATAAACAGCATCTTATCAATATGACTGTAAATGAATGTAATTGATGCCATTATGTAAACAGAGTGATCTGTATTAACTACTATCATCCTCTAACAGTTTGTTAGTACTGACGCTAAGTAGTATCCATAGCATGACATCTATCAGCCTCTATAAGTTCATTAGTACTGAGGCTATATGATATCCAAAATATGGCGTGTATCAGTCTCCAACAGTCTATAAGTACTGAGGCTAAGCAGTATCCATAATATGGCCTCTATCAGCCTCTATAAGTTCATTAGTACTGAGGCTATATAATATCCAAAATATGGCGTTTATCAGTCTCTAACAGTCTATAAGTACTGAGGCTAAGCAGTATCCATAATATGGCCTCTTTCAGCTTCTATAAGTTCATTAGTACTGAGGCTATATAATATCCAAAATATGGCGTTTATCAGTCTCTAACAGTCTATAAGTACTGAGGCTAAGCAGTATCCATAATATGGCCTCTATCAGCCTCTATAAGTTCATTAGTACTGAGGCTATATTATATCCAAAATATGGCGTTTATCAGTCTCTAACAGTCTATAAGTAATGAAGTTAAGCAGTATCCATAATATGGCCTCTATCAGCCTCTATAAGTTCATTAGTACTGAGGCTATATAATATCCAAAATATGGCGTTTATCAGTCTCTAACAGTCTATAAGTACTGAGGCTAAGCAGTATCTATAATATTGCCTCTATCAGCCTCTATAAGTTCATTAGTACTGAGGCTATATAATATCCAAAATATGGCATTTATCTGTCTTTAACAGTCTATAAGTACTGAGACTAAGCAGTATCCATAATATGGCCTATATCAGCCTCTGTAAGTTCATTAGTACTGACGCTATATAATATCCAAAATATGGCGTTTATCAGTCTCTAACAGTCTATAAGTACTGAGGCTAAGCAGTATCCATAATATGGCCTCTTTCAGCTTCTATAAGTTCATTAGTACTGAGGCTATATAATATCCAAAATATGGCGTTTATCAGTCTCTAACAGTCTATAAGTACTGAGGCTAAGCAGTATCCATAATATGGCCTCTATCAGCCTCTATAAGTTCATTAGTACTGAGGCTATATTATATCCAAAATATGGCGTTTATCAGTCTCTAACAGTCTATAAGTAATGAAGTTAAGCAGTATCCATAATATGGCCTCTATCAGCCTCTATAAGTTCATTAGTACTGAGGCTATATAATATCCAAAATATGGCGTTTATCAGTCTCTAACAGTCTATAAGTACTGAGGCTAAGCAGTATCTATAATATTGCCTCTATCAGCCTCTATAAGTTCATTAGTACTGAGGCTATATAATATCCAAAATATGGCATTTATCTGTCTTTAACAGTCTATAAGTACTGAGACTAAGCAGTATCCATAATATGGCCTATATCAGCCTCTGTAAGTTCATTAGTACTGACGCTATATAATATCCAAAATATGGCGTTTATCAGTCTCTAACAGTCTATAAGTACTGAGGCTAAGCAGTATCCATAATATTGCCTCTATCACCCTTTATAAGTTCATTAGTACTGAGGTTATATAATATCCAAAATATGGCGTTTATTAGTCTCTAACAGTCTATAAGTACTGAGGCTGAGCAGTATCCATAATATGGCCTCTATCAGCCTCTATAAGTTCATTAGTACTGAGGCTATGTAATATCCAAAATATGGTGTTAATCAGTCTCTAACAGTCTATAAGTACTGAGGCTAAGGAGTATCCAGTAAATGGCCTTTATCAGCCGCTAACAGTTCATTAGTACTGAGGATAAGTAATATCAACAATATGGCCTCTATCAGCCATTTACAGTTCATTAATACTGAGGCTAAGTAGTATCCAGTAAATGGCCTATATCAGCCTCTAACAGTTCATTAATACTGAGGCTAAGTAGTATCCATTGTATGGCCTCTATCAGCCTCTAACAGTTCATTAATACTGAAGCTAAGTAATATCCATAATATGGCCTCTATCGGCCTCTAACAATCCATTGGTACTGAGGATAAGAAGTATCCATAATATGGCCTCTATCAGCCTCTAACAGTCCATTAGTACTGACGCTAAGTCGTTTCCACAATATGGCCTCTATCAGCCTCTAACAGTCCATTAGTACTGAGGCTAAGTCGTTTCCACAATATGGCCTCTATCAGCCTCTAACAGTTCATTAGTACTGAGGCTAAGTAGTATCCACAATATGGCCTCTATCTGCCTCTAACAGTCCATTAGTACTGATGCTAAGCAGTATCCATAATATGGCCTCTATCAGCCTTTAATAGTTCATTAGTATTGAAACTAAGTAGTATCCATGATATGGCCTCTATCAGCTTCTAACAGTTCATAAGTACAGAGGCTAAGTAGTATCCATGATATGGCCTGTATCAGCATCTAACAGTTCATAAGTACAGAGGCTAAGTAGTATCCATGATATGGCCTATATCAGCCTCTAACAGTTCATTAGTTCTGAGACTAAGTAGTATCAATGATATGGCCTCTATCAGCCTCTAACAGTACATTAGTACTGAGGCTAAGTAGTATCCATAATATGACCTCTATCAGCCTCTAACAGTTCATTAGTACTGAGGCTAAGTTATATCAATAATATGGCGTCTATCAGCCTCTAACAGTCCATTTTTACTGAGACTAAGTAGAATCCAGTATATGGCCTCTTTCAGCCACAAACTGTTCATTAGTACTGAGGATAGGTAGTATCCATTATATGGCCTATATTAGCCTCTAACAGTCCATTAGTACTGAGGCTAAGTAGTATCCACAATATGGCCACTATCAGCCTCTAACAGTCCATTAGTACTGAGGCTAAGTAGTATCAACAATATGGCCTCTATCAGCCTGTAACAGTCGATTGGTACTTAGACTATATAGTATCCATAATATGGCCTCTATCAGCCTCTAACAGTCCATTAGTACTGATGCTTAGATGAAACCGTTATATGGCCTCTATCAGCCTCTAACAGTCCATTGGTACTTAGACTATATAGTATCCATAATATGGCCTCTATCAGCCTCTAACAGTCCATTAGTACTGAGGCTAAGTAGTATCCATGATATGGCCTCTATTAGCCTCTAACAGTCAATTAGTACTGAGGCTAAGTAGTATCCATGATATGGCCTCTATCAGCCTCTAACAGTCCATTGGTACTGAGGATAAGAAGTATCCATAATATGGCCCCTATCAGCCTCTAACAGTCCATTAGTACTGAGGCTAAGTAGTATCCATAATATGGCCTCTATCGGCCTATAACAGTCCATTAGTACTGAGGCTAAGTAGTATTCATAATATGGCCTCTATTAGCCTCTAACAGTCCTTTAGTACTGAGGCTAAGTAGTATCCATAATATGGCCTCTATCAGCCTCTAACAGTCCATTAGTACTGAGGCGTAGTAGTATTCATGATATGGCCTCTATTAACCTCTAACAGTCCATTGGTACTTAGACTATATAGTATCCATAATATGGCCTCTATCAGCCTCTAACAGTCCATTGGTACTGAGGATAAGAAGTTTCCATGATATTGCCTCTATCAGCCTCAAACTGTTCATTAGTACTGAGGCTAAGTAGTATCCATGATATGGCCTCTATCGGCCTCTAACAGTCCATTATTACTGAGGCTAAATAGTATCCATAATATGGCCTCTATCGGCCTCTAACAGTCCATTATTACTGAGGCTAAGTAGTATTCATGATATGGCCTCTATTAACCTCTAACAGTCCATTGGTACTTAGACTATATACTATCCATAATATGGCCTCTATCAGCCTCTAACAGTCCATTAGTACTGAGGCTAAGTAGTATCCATGATATGGCCTCTATTAGCCTCTAACAGTCAATTAGTACTGAGGCTAAGTAGTATCCATGATATGGCCTCTATCAGCCTCTAACAGTCCATTGGTACTGAGGATAAGAAGTATCCATAATATGGCCCCTATCAGCCTCTAACAGTCCATTAGTACTGAGGCTAAGTAGTATCCATAATATGGCCTCTATCAGCCTCTAACAGTCCATTAGTACTGAGGCTTAGTAGTATCCGTGATATGGCCTCTATCGGCCTCTAACAGTCCATTGGTACTGAGGATAAGTAGTATCAATGATATGGCCTCTATCAGCCTCTAACAGTTCATTAGTACTGAGGCTGAGTAGTATCCACAATATGGCCTCTATCTGCCTTTAACATTCCTTTAGTACTGAGGCTAAGTAGTATCCACAATATGGCCTCTATCTGCCTTTAACATTCCTTTAGTACTGAGGCTAAGTAGTATCCACAATATGGCCTCTATCGGCCTCTAACATTCCATTAGTTCTGAGGCTAAGTAGTATCCACAATATGGCCTCTATCAGCCTCTAACAGTCCATTAGAACTGAGGCTAAGTAGTATCCACAATATGGCCTCTATCAGCCTTTAACATTCCATTAGTACTGAGGCTAAGTAGTATCCACAATATGGCCTCTATCAGCCTCTAACATTCCATTAGTACTGAGGCTAAGTAGTATCCACAATATGGCCTCTATCAGCCTCTAACAGTCCATTAGAACTGAGGATAAGTAGTATCCACAATATGGCCTCTATCTGCCTCTAACATTCCATTAGTACTGAGGCTAAGTAGTATCCACAATATGGCCTCTATCAGCCTTTAACATTCCATTAGTACTGAGGCTAAGTAGTATCCACAATATGGCCTCTATCAGCCTCTAACAGTCCATTAGAACTGAGGCTAAGTAGTATCCACAATATGGCCTCTATCTGCCTCTAACATTCCATTAGTACTGAGGCTAAGTAGTATCCACAATATGGCCTCTATCAGCCTCTAACATTCCATTAGTACTGAGGCTAAGTAGTATCCACAATATGGCCTCTATCAGCCTCTAACAGTCCATTAGAACTGAGGCTAAGTAGTATCCACATTATGGCCTCTATCAGCCTCTAACAGTCCATTAGAACTGAGGCTAAGTAGTATCCACAATATGGCCTCTATCAGCCTCTAACATTCCATTAGTACTGAGGCTAAGTAGTATCCACAATATGGCCTCTATCAGCCTCTAACATTCCATTAGTACTGAGGCTAAGTAGTATCCACAATATGGCCTCTATCAGCCTCTAACAGTCCATTAGAACTGAGGCTAAGTAGTATCCACAATATGGCCTCTATCTGCCTCTAACATTCCATTAGTACTGAGGCTAAGTAGTATCCACAATATGGCCTCTATCAGCCTCTAACATTCCATTAGTACTGAGGCTAAGTAGTATCCACAATATGGCCTCTATCAGCCTCTAACAGTCCATTAGAACTGAGGCTAAGTAGTATCCATAGTATGGCCTCTATCAGCCTCTAACAGTCCAATAGTACTGAGGCTTACAAAATAACATTTCAGTTCCATTAATATATATATATTTATATCCTGGTGAGAAATATTTTAATATAGCCCAATCAAATAGGTGATGTCACTAATTCAAATAAGTGATATCACCTATTTTCAAAATTATAAAACATATTCGAATAGGTGATATAACCTTTTTTAAAACAACTGATATTACATAAATGAATAAGTTATATCACTTATTCAAAAAATTTGATAACTATTGGGTATAATTTTACTATTTAACCATAATAACTGATATCACTTATTCAAATAAGTGATATAACCTAAATCAATGAATTAGTGATATAAATTGTTCAAATATGTGATACATGTGAGGTACCGTTTTGCTATTTAACTATATAAATGATATCACCTATTCAAATAAATGATTATTTTTTATTATCACCCATTTTGAATAAGTGATATCACCTTTTAGAATACTGAGTGATAGCACTTATCCAAATAGTTGATATCACTCATACATTTATTTCAAATAGATTATATGATTTATTCAAATATGTGATATTAATTATCTAATAGATTGAATTGATTGATTGAACATTTAGTGTCATTTAATGCCATCAATTGCTAACTTAACCACTATTTCCTGGGATCCTGAAAGGTTAACCAGTACCTGAGCACATCCCATCTCTGCAAGTAACTGATAACCTTCCCACTTGAATCAGTGGTGAGAGACAAATGATAATAAGACACCATGTTGTATATCAATCATCATAGAGACTGTTGCCGGGTAGGGATTCGAACTCACGACCTCTGGATTGATCGTCAGATGTGTAGGCGACTGAGCTAACCGCACCCGGCTTAAGTATTGGAATAAGTTCGAATAAGTTATAGGCTTATCACCTATTTAAAATAATAAGTGATACCAACTATTCGAATAAGTAATATCATCATTAGTATGGGGTGCTGTTTTACTATTTAACCTCAATAAGTGATATCACCTATTCAAATAAGTGGTATCACCTATTAGAATAAGTGATACCACCTATTCAAAACGTATGAGTGATATCACGTATTCAATAGTATGAGTGATATCACATATTCGAATAGGTGATATCACTAATTCAAAATGAATATAGACAATGATTTCTCCTAAGGATGTTAATATATCTAATAAACTATAGATGTAGATTTATAATGAGAATAAAATGTAAATATCAAATATATTGTGTAAAAAAATATTGTGTTATAAAATTAATATTATTGTGAATGTAGAATATATATTGGTCTATTCTTTAATCATTTTATAAGACCATTTATTTTTGCGGCTGAGGGTCATATATCAACTACTGGATCATATATATCTGCTGAATCATTTAAGCAGGGATCCGTCTGTTTTTTCTTGCTTTATAAATCGAATAAGTGGTATCACCTATTGGAATAAGTTATATCACTGATTTGTTTTGAATATGTGATATCACTCATTCAAATAGGCAATATCACTCATTGGAATATGTGATATCACTTATTTATTTTGAAAAGGTGATATCACTCAATTGAATAAGTGATATCACTTATTTGAATGAGTGATATCATCTATTCAATTGTGTGATACCACTTATTGAGGTTAAATAGTAAAACTGCACCCCATACATTAGTTTTAAATAGGAAATTAGATGATATCCCTTATCAAATATCACTTATTCTAAAAGGTGTTATCACTTATTGGAATGGGGTGCCATTTTACTATTTAACCTCGATAAGTGATATCACTTATTTGAATGTGTGATATCATATATTCAATAGAGTGATAATAAAATGGCACCCCATACATTAGTTTCAAATAGGAAATTAGATGATATCACTTATGTGAACAGGTGATATCACTAATTCAAATAGGTTTTATCACTCATTCCAATAAGTGATATCACCTATTCATATAAGTGATATCACTTATTGGATTGAGTGATATCACCTATACAAATGAGCGACATCACCTATTCGAATGAGTGATATCACTTATTGAAGTTAAAAAGTAAAACGGCACCCCATACATTAGTTTCAAATTGGAAATTAGAAGATATCACTTATTAAATATGTGATATCACCTGATCATTTGAAATAAGTGATATAATTTACTTAATCAAGTTATATCAACCTTTTTGCATAGGTGGTATCACCTATTTGAAACAATTAAATGAGTAAAATCACATATAGCACTCATCTGAATAAATGATATCACTTTTTTTAAATGAATTAGTGATATCAACTATTTGAAATGAATAAGTGATATCAACTACTTGAATAAATGATATCACTTATTAGTTTCAACTATGTGATATCACTTTTTCGAATAAGCAACAGGATTTTATTATTATTTTTTGATTCATCGTTTATAAACTTTAAAACATGTTATCTTACTCTTGTTTTTGGTGTAACCCCACCATTGATTTTTGTTCTTTATTCTATAGTAAATAACAAAAGTTTGAAGGCTTGTCATTCATAGAGGGTCCCAAATGAAAGAAGTGAAACCTACATTTTACTGTTTGTCAACCTCTGCACTATCAAAATATGATGAGAAAAGTAGGGGTCATGTGTCATATAAGAGATTTTTTTCCTGCTCAGTGTGTACACTGGTGACAAAGTGAAAGTAGACTTCCGAAATCATGAATTCATACCCCAATTTCCAAGCATCATTTTTTTTTTCTAAATTCACAATTCAAACATGACAATGCTATCAAAATGTTCAAAATACATCAATAATGCCATTCAAATAAAAAAATGAGCATTAAAATAAGGAAAATGCATTTTTAAAGAAGAAGAATTGAGGATTATTTACAACCGCCATTATGCGACTACCCCACGGAAGCACTTCCTTTTTGCAATGGTGGCACTATGCCTTTTCCCTCTTTCTTGCATTTTTTTCACATAGTATTTGCTTTTAATTCAAATGTAAGCACCCAATGATCGTGACTAAAAAATTGTATGTTTTCTGTACCTCCAAATTAAAGAGCACACAGAACAATAACAAACTGGCCACCAGTTAAAATTTCAACAGATGCTAACGATTGAGGCTATGGTTAAAAAATGAGCTGCTATTACACCTCTAGCGGTGACCGAGGGAGAAAACGAAAACGTTCTGGCTCTCGCACTTCTGGTCAAAGATCAAGATCAGTTTCGTCTGAATTGATAGACGTTCCTTCTGGATCACGTACCAAAATCCCACCGTCCATATCTTCTTGGGATTTATGTTGCTTGGAAGCGTTATCCATTTTCTATTGCTCTGCACCCTGCACATTAAATGAAATCATGAATAAACCTGATATGCTGCCTCCGATGACAACTAAACTCGATAAGCTTTTGACTAAGCTTAAGAAATGTTTTTCTTTCGATGTAGAAAGTAATGAAGTTTTAAGTATGAGCTCGATGGCTTTCAATGTAGATGTCATGAGAGGTTCTCTAGAGGGGTCGAAGAGATCAATTTTGTCGGAATTTGTCACGGAGAAAGAGTGAGTGGAATTATTATAAATGTGTTATTATCTTAAGAATACCTTTAAGGTGGTGCATGTCAGTAGAACATCCAGAATCAAGTGATTGTAGGCCCCAGGTAACCTTTCGACTGAGGCCCCAGGTAACCCTTTGACTGAGTTTTTTTTTCCTCAGCTTTTTATTATTTTTACAGTCTACTCACAGCCAGTCAGACGCGAGCATTCACATTCTAAATAGGATATTCTGAAGAATTTGAACCCATGTAAACATTTAGGCCCAATGTATTCGCTGCACTATTGTAATGGTTGAAAAGAGGTGAAATATTTGTACGTCCTCAATTGAGCAAAAACGGAAAACACATAATAAAAACCCTACCTGCAATGTTTTTAAAAAAACTTCATTGCTTCGAAATGTTATTTTTATTGCATATAGTCATCACAGCATCCTTCTCTCCATTTTTTCATGTCCAGCCTGTAACTTTGTCATGCATAGATTGGTTTTGTTGATACTTGCTACAAATGATCAACACAATATGATGACGTGTTGCGAGTAAGACCCACATTCGTACCTCAAAGGTCACACTTTGAGCTTGTTTGACAACACTCTGAGTCTGTGAGATTTCATGTCCGGCCAGTAACTTTGTCATACATAGATGGATTTTATAAATACTTGCTACAAATAATCAACATAACATGACGACATGTTGTACTTAATACCCAGGCTCCCACTTTAAGGTCACAATTTAACTTTGTTTGACAACCCTTTCAGTTATTTTGAGATTTCTTGTCCGTTCTGTAACTTTGTTATCTATAGATAAATTTTTAAAACACTTGGCTCAGTTGATCAACATGACATAGTTAAGTGTCGCATTTAAAATCCAGAACCTTTCCTCAAAGGTCAAGGTCACACTTTCAATTTGTTTGATATTGCGTGTCTGGTCTGTGACTTTGTCTTTAACTTGGCACAATTTATGAAGATGCATGACGACGTGTCATAAGTAATTCTTAGACCCATACCTCAAAGGTCAAGGTCACACTTTTAGTATGCATGACAACACTTTGAATCTGTTTGAGATTTCAAGTCCATCCTTTAACTTTATCATACATGGATGAATTTCAAAAACGCTTGGCTCAATTTTTTAATAATTGATCAACAATTGATTTTTGTCTTACATTTAGGAATTTTAAAATAGCATGTCATGATGATGTTTCACTTGCAATTAACTGTTGAAATACCCAGACCATTACATCAGATGTCAAGGTCAAGTTTACACAAAGGTCAAGGTCATGCTTTAATGTAAAAAAACCCACATGAAATTGCATGTCTAGTCCGAAACATCAGTCCATTACTCTTGATATTCATGGATACATTGCTACCTTTGATAACATAGATTGTTATTTTTCACAGACCATTTGGGGGGCATGGGACATTTACCAGTGACATTTCTTGTTTATTAATAAAATAAAAGAAGAAATCATAACCAATTGTAAAGGATGAGTTATTCTGATATTCCTTTGTCCGTCAATGGTCCATCTGTAGCAAACTTTTGCTTCAAACTTTTTCTGTGAGATTTTCACCAAATTTTGTGTAAACCAACTTGCACAAAGCTCTCTCAAGTTTGTTCGATTGATGACCCTGGGGTCAAAGTTGGCTCCGCCCCAGGGGCTTATCAGTATTTTTTTCTTCAAAATTTCAAAAATCTTATTCTCCGAAAGTGCAAGGCCTTGATATTTTGCATGAAGCATCATCTATTGAGTTTCTATCAAGGTTGTGCAAGCCATGACCCTAGACCAGTACGGTCGATAATTGGCCGTCCCGCCCAGAGAACATGCCAGTTTATTTACATCTAAAACTCTTCTGAAGAAACATGCAATCATATTTGGAGTAAGTGATCCCTATGACTAAGAGTTGTGTTCAAATACAAGGAAAGATAGGTTGGGGCAAGGATAGATTGGGACCCAGTAAGGGGACTTTGATTTTTACATAGGAATACTATGGGAAAACAGAAAAACTGCTTTTCTGATCTATTTTAGGAGTTATTGTAATTATCTTTATGTCTGGAGCTTAGAAATAACAATTAAGACATGTTCCTTTAAAGGGTATTTGGTATAAATAAAGACCAGCAGGAGCCTAAAAAAAGATAAAATTGTGAAATTTCAAAAATGTTATGAAAAGGGGTTTCAAATATGTTCAAATAAACAGGTAAGGGTATGCTGGGGTCCTGTAAGGGGTTTTTCACTTTTACAAAGGAAACGGGTAACATAATACTGTTTTTTTCTCTCCTATTTAACGTATTATTTTTAATTAACTTGAGATCTGGAACATTGTTTCAATGGTCATAACAGTTGAGACTTTGTACGTGAAAGGGAATTAATATTCATAAGCTGTCAGCAGGGGTCCAAAAAGAAGTTAAATTGTGAATTATCAAAAGATCTTATTCTTAAAAACTGTCCAGCCATATTCTTTCATATTTGGTTAAATTATCTCTATGAGCAGGGCTTTCATGTTTGTTCAAATGAAGGGGCTAGGATCTATTGGGTCCAGTAAGGGGACCTGATGCTATGAGAAAACAGATAATTCTCTCTTTTCTTGTCTATATCTATAGTAAGTTCTAGTCAATACAAAATTTGAAAGGAAGTGACATGTGAAACAAGATGAATGACTTAGAAGGGTCCATATTTAGTTTAAAATTTAGGTAAAAAGTTATGAAATGAACGAATAATGGTTTTTTATTGAAAGAGGGAAGCCCCATTAGTATGAAACTAATCTTCCTGGTGGCCCTCTAAAGAATCTTTTATATATTATTTACAAAAAAACAGTAGTAAAACAAAATAAAAACATTTTAAGCATTGCAAGCAAATTGATTGTACATGAATAATGACAACTATATGTATATCAATTGTTCAGATTTTTAAGCAATCATTTGAAAGTATTTTTGATTAAATAAAATAATATATAAATAATCTGTTACAACAACAAAATAAACAACAACAACAATACAACAAATATAATTATGTACAGTTAATGCATTTGAATTGATGGCTTATTTATAGCACTTGCGATAATAAATGTTTAATGGTTACTTAAGATCATAATCCCGACATACAAAGTTCTAGTAGTTCATTCTTTCTTTACCATTTAACACAATTTGGTGTAAAACATTTGACTGTAGTACAGGTTCGGATATTAACTGGTATACTATTCCAGATTAAAGTTTTTGAGTAGGACAAACTGTTTTTTAATAATGCTCCGTTGGGTTTTTGAGTGATAAAGTTTAATTCATTTGTTGAAAGTAATAGAACTTTAGTTTTTGATGTGTTTAACAGTTTATAACCACACATTTAATGATTTTTTTGTATAATAGCCTCTGATGTATTTATGTCTAATATTGTTGTATTATCTGAATAAATATCTGTATTTGACACAATTCCCGCAAGACTGAGAGAAAGATCATTTATAAATATATCAAAACAAGAGAGGTCCTAATATAGAGCCTTGCAGTATTGCATATATAAATATCAAAATATTAATTTTTAATTAAGTCACTAATGATAATAAAAAAGTTATAAAGAAAGTGTTAGACACTGGATCCATAGGTACAAAACACTATGGTATTTTGAGATTTTATGAAACGTAGTATAATGGCCCGTGGGTTTCCCGGTCACTGCTAAATGTGGTTTTCGCAAAAAGCTATGATTTTTAACTAGTACTGGCCAAAGGCCACCAGGGCTTTTGTCATGGTAAATTGTCCGTCATCTGTCCATGATCCTAAATTCTTGTAGACATGATAGCACCTTCATTTTTCATTTAATTAAAGTTGACAGCAGTTGAATAACCACAAGATCTCGGACAAGTGGATTTTTTATTAGGTCACTTGAGACTGTGGTTGTTGTGCGTCTGTAGACAATCAAATTTAAGGTAATCTTTAAAAATATTCTGTTTAATAAAGGAAGCATATGGGTCCTTTATCAAAATTGTGAATAGCATGTCACTGGGTCTCACGGTTTGGTCCTGGGGGTGGGGCCTAAAAACTTTTGTGTTTCTGTAAACAATTCACATTTTTGACTTAAAAACTGTAAGCTTAATCATAATGAAATGTTGTATGCAGCTTTAATACCTAAGGATGAATCAGAATTGTGAATTGCATGGTCCCCACACCCCTGGGGCCTTTGAGGTGAGGCCAAAACATTTAAATTGAAGGTAGACTTTAAAAACCTTCTTCTTTATATAGGAAGCACTGGGAAACAAATGGTGAGCATTATTATGGACACATATGGGACTTTTATAAAAATTATTAATTGCATGTCCCTGGGTCTCAAGGTTTGACCCTTGGGGTGGAGCCTAAAAAATTAAGTGCATCTGTAAACAATTCACACTTTCAACTTCTTCTGAAAAACGAAAAATCCAATTGCAACGAAATGTTTATGCAGCTTTTGTACCTAAGGGTAGAGTAAAATTGTGAAATGTATGGTCCCCACCCTCCTGGGGCCTTGGGGGTGGGGCCAAAACAATCAAATTTAAGGTAATCTTTAAAAATATTCTGTTTAATAAAGGAAGCGTATGGGTCTTTTATCAAAATTGTGAATAGCATGTCACTGGGTCTCACGGTTTGGTCCTGGGGGTGGGGCCTAAAAACTTTTGTGTTTCTGTAAACAATTCACATTTTTGACTTCTTTTAAAAACCATAAGCTCAGTTGTAATTATATGTGGTGATTGAGGTTGTAACAAATCCATATGTGCTGGTGATTTAGGTTGTAACAAATCCATACGTGCTGGTGATTTAGGTTGTAACAAATCCATACTTGCTGGTGATTTAGGTTGTAACAAATCCATACGTGCTGGTGATTTAGGTTGTAACAAATCCATACGTGCTGGTGATTGAGGTTGTAACAAATCCACACATGTTGGTGATTGAGGTTGTAACAAATCCAGATGTGTTGGTGATTGAGGTTGTAACAAATCCATACTTGCTGGTGATTGAGGTTGTAACAAATCAAACAGCTGGAATGTATAAGGGTCTTGTATGGGGACTATAGTTTACAGATCAATGGTATGGTTATTTAAAGTATTTCCTTTTCATAACAATAAACATTTTGTTCAGTTAGGATGTGGTGAGGATATCGATCCATAAGGGGTCAATATTGTTAATTATAAAAAAATTATAAAATATGTCCACAACAAGCTAGAAGAGTGTCCTCAGTATGAGAAATAATGACTCAAAAACCTTCAGTACATGTAGATTTCATGTATTTTTTCCTGTATGTACAGTGCACATTTGCACAGACACACTACTGTCCCATTCCCTCCTTCAAATATTTAAACTACAGAAGATTGTTGGATGGCATTAATATGATGCTTAATATTCAACCAATTAATTCAATTTTTGTTAATGATTGGTGTTATTTTTTTTTTAATATTTACATTTCAGTTACGAAGCTATAATTGCAAAACCAGTTCTTGATTTCTTAGAAGACACAGTCTGTATGCTTTTTGATATTTGGGACAGAATTGCCACTGAAGGAGTGTTCAGACAATTTTTCAGCAGTTTTATCAGCATGTGTCAATAATCACCAAAGTAAGTAACAGACCAACAGTTATAAAACGTTAAAACTAAGCATGCTCAATATATTACATATAGTGCAATAGATGCAGCTTTTAAAGTCACTCAGGTGTAATCTGACAATTTGGTCTGAAGTTGGTGTCCAGAAAAATGGATTATAGTGAAATGTTTAATTTTCATGAGGGACTAATTTTCATTGACTAAGTGAAGAGCCTTGACAATGAAATTAAATCCCAAAGAAATTATCAAATTATCCAAATTGTGTTGCATCTGTACTGAAAAGCATTTTCTTGTAATCAAAATGTAACCTACCTTTCTTCATTAGATCTATATGTTATCATATCGTTGAGTTATTCTGAACACCTGTTGTCCATTGAACTTTTTGTTGTGTGCACTGTAGTAACTGCATTTTTCATTGGATCTTCACTAAACTTATATAGTAGTTATATAACCAAACTTTTGAACTGGCCAAATCAGATTACTAATGTCAGAGTTATAGCGCTTGAAACATTAAAAAATAATATTATAATCATTAATCTTGTGTGCACACTAGCCCCCGCATTTTTCATTTGATCCTCATTATATTGCACATTATAAGCATAATATCTTGGAAAAGTTTTTGAAATGGGCAAATCTGATAATTAGTGTCGGAGTTTTGGCCTTTGAAGCATTTAAAAAAAAGCACTATTTTACCTTCCGTGCACTCTTGCACCAGCATTTTCATTTAATCTTCATCAAATTTGCACAGTAGTTATATAACCTTCAACAGGTTCTTGAACTGGCCAAACGGATTATAAATGTCCAAGTTATGGCCCTTGAAACAATGCACTGTTTTACTGTGTGTGCACTCTAGCACCTGCATTTTAGACTCGACTATTCCGAAGAATAAAGAGATCTTTTGTCTCAATTTCAAAAAGTGCTATGGCCACTTTGATTAGTAGAGCATCCTCAGGCCCTCTTGGGCCTCTTGTCTTTATATTGATTTATAGTGAAAACTTTCTTTCAATATCTGATATCCAGATATCTGCACAAGGATACTATTGTTATCGCACAACTCTTCTACACATCTGTTACATCTTCAGAACAAATCAAAATTCTACACTACTCACATATCTCGTTTTTCTGGAATTTTGAGTGTACATTATATTATATATTATATAATCTATAAGTTGGGTGACTCAAGGTCACTCAGGTTAACAATATAGGGCCATCTTGACCCTCTTGTTTAGAATTTTACTAACAGAATCTTTGAGAAAACAGAAAATTCTCATCTGTTCAGCCATTTTGTCAATATTATTATTCAATTTGAGTTCTGACATAGAAAAATAAGATTTGGTTCAATAAGAAGGCTGGGTCACAAACAGGTTTAGATAGAAAATTTTCAAAAATCTTCCTTCTCAACTGCTAGTCAGTCAGACAAATTTGATATATATCATCCCTATGAGTAGGAGCTTAAGTCTGTACAAATCAAGGGGCTTGTATGTATAGGGGCCCTGTAAGGGAATATACTGTGGGAAAACAGATTTCTCATTTTTCCATCCATTTGTGATTTTTTTATTCTGTTTGAGTTCTGAACCATTTCTTGTTATAACAAATAAGATGGAGGTTGACTTTCCATAAGGGGCAAGGTGGGGTCACAAAATCGTTAAAGTTGAATATTTTAAAAAATATTCTTCTCAACATTGGTCAGTCAAATTTGTTTCCCTTGATTAAAATTCCAAGTTTGTACAAATCAAGGGACACTGTGATGAATAGAGGTTCTGTAAGTAGAATTAAGTTCTTAGCAAATGAGATTTTGTTCAAGAAAGGACAGACATGAAAATGGTTGGAATTGTTAAATTTCATAAGTCGTCTTCTAAATAACAATCCTATGAAACTTTAACGCAATCATTACAGTAATGTATTCAATATTCTGCAAATCAAGGGGGTGGGATGTACAGGGGTCCTGTAAGGTGACTTCAGGGGACAAACATTCTTTAGTATGCAACTCGTCCTGCAGGATGAGTGACTTGCTGTACTCGTCCTGTTACCGTATTCACTCGTCCTACAAACAGGTATGAAATAATCAACAAAACACTACTGGTGTGACAACTAACTTGTTCTTAGAATCATTATGATATCTTCTTTCAAAATTTAACAGAATACATTTGAAAATGTAGACTTCTAAAGAAAAATGTTATCTAAAATAAATATAGATATATTTTTGCTTGTATCTTATGAATGTTATTGAAAAAATCCCATATATCTATCAAATTTTGTTGAAAAGTATATTTTTTAACTTTTGTGTGTTTTAAAGTTATTGTTGATCTAAAAAAAACTCACTTTCACAGAAAATTCTTAGTGAACCCTAAAACATCCCGTTTAAGCAAGAATTATTAACGGAGCAGCACTCAAAAAATAAAAGTGCTGACTTTAAGTGCAACCCAACATCCTGGCAAAGGAGGAAATGGTTTTGATTATGCAAATAAACCATTTTAACTGTGTTTTCATTTTTTCATTCTTTGATGTTTTAATTCTTATAAGATATGGAGACAAACTTTTTTCCAAAATCTTTGTTTTATTTTCTTGCGAAATGCCCTTGATATACTGATAGCGAACGATACAGATTACCAACATACAGTAGTCGCGAGCTGCAGTTTTCAGTTTCCGGTTTCATTTTCAACATTTATAGTAACTTGTGATTCTGAACAAATATTCTGCCCCTGAATTGCTAAGATTCAATGAGGCAAGTAAACTACCAGTTTAGCTACAACTTAAGCACTCCTGCAGGACGAATGATGAGTAAATCTTTCCTCCCTCTGCCCAATTTCCACTCATTAATACGATAGCATGTGTGGAATTTTTATTCCCTGGACTTATACTTTTTACGTAGGAATATTATGGGAAAACTGAAATTATGCATCCATGTGAACAAAAACACTTTTATTTAAAATCTAAAGCATTCTCTGCTCATAGCAAATCCCTATATGTAGATGATTGTAGTTTTGACAAATCAAGGGTTTATTTAGGATGTATACGTGTCCTGTATGAAGACTTTTTTTTACAGATGAATGGTATATATGAATTTAAAGTACAGTCAAACCTGTATAAGCAGTCACATCTTTTAAGCAACCATTTGTTTTAGAAACCACATTTGCTTTTTCCCATTTTTATGCTTAAATAGCAAATTAAGCAACAACCTGTATTAAAAAGCCACTTTTGCTAAATCCTTTGACTGGCTGCTTAAGACAGGTTTTACTGTGTTTTCGTTTCCACAGTAGTTAACACTTTGTTCAGTAAGGGTGTGGTGGAGGTATTTATCCATACTAGATCAAGACAATCCCTCATGAAGGTTAATATTGTGAAATTTCAAAATATGCCAAGGTCACTTATGATAAGCCAGAAAAGCATCCTCAGCCACGCTTGAATAATGTTTTCTTAAGTTAGATATTAATTAATTACCCATATTACTAGAAAACATGGAAGTTTGTCTTTATTAATTTCAATTGACTCATTTCATGTTTTGTCTTTACAGTTTAATATCAAATATACATAGCGGTTAATACCATAACATCACCAAAGAGTCAATTAGAATTAATTTGTAGGTACTCTCAGTGAATTAATTACATACCTGTATGTTTCAGTTTCATTACCGGTAAGGCATTTGGGTACAATTGTGTGTATTTCCATCACAATAGAAATGAAGAAAACTCAGTAAAATGAAATTCACATTTTGCAATAGACACATGGTACAAAAAATAATTTCAAAATCGTAAGATAATTAAAACTTAAACATGTATGCTTATTTCTCTGTGTTTTTCGGTGTCTTTCGGTATTTAGATATCTTTCGTTTTTTTTGCAGTCACCACTTTTAAAAATGTATATCTTTTTGTTCTCTAAAAAGCATTACCTTATTACAGTTATGGCCATTATGTGTTTATTTCTATTTTACAGAAATGGTGAGTCCTACAAATGTAAGGCACCAATTAAAGGAGTAGAAGTTTCATCATTTCCAGACTTGATAATCAATGTATTGATCAAAGTGATTTTCTACAAATGCGAAAAAACAATGAGGCAGTTGTTTCCATTGTTGAGGTAAATAGGTAAAATTTTGCTAATATTTTGTTTTCCTTATTTTGTGCTGCCGAAGACTTTGGAATTGAGTGAAACATTGTCATTTATAAATGATAAATGCTCAAATTAAGGAAAAACTGATAAATGACAAAATTTACTGATTTATTGATTTTGTAACTTCTACCAACTTGGTCAATTTTCATCTTGGTGCCATTTAAAAGTGTTCATGGACTGAATATTGCTGCTGAAAAAAACAAAACGAAACGTGATTTGACATTTATTGTCATTTTAAGCATAAGGTCAGCTATTCTGATCGCCTGTTGTCGGTTGGCTGTCGGCCGTGAACATTTTTGTTGTGTGCACTTTAGCACCTGCAAACTTCTATTGTACATGTAGTAATGTAATAATATTATCTGGGACAAGTTCTTAAACTGGCCAAATTGGATTATTTATGCCAGTTATTGGCCCTTGAAAAAAAAAGAACTATTTGACCGTGTGTGTGTTCTAGCCATGCATTTCATTTGATTGTCACCAAACTTGCACAGTAGTTCTTGAACTGCCCAAATCGGATTATGAATGCCAGAGTTATAGCCCTTGAAACTTAAAAAAATGCACTATTTGATTATGTGCTCACTCTAGCACCCTTATTTTTCATTTGATTCTCACCAAACTTACACAGGATTTATATTAGTTTGTTTGTAACTTGGCTTGTTTGATCAAGATGACACAAAGTCATGTTGCACGTAGGACCCAGACCCTTACTTCAAAGGTCAAGGTCACACTTTGAGTTTGTTTAACAACACTTTGAGTCTGTTTGAGATTTGAAGTCCAGGCTGAAATTGTCATACATGGATGGATTTCAAAAACACTTGGCTCAATTGATCAGTATGACATGACAACATGTCGCATGTAAGCCCAAGAACCTTACCTGAACGGTCAAGGTCACATGTTCAGTTTGTTTGATATTTCATGTCTGGTCTGTAACTTTGGTCTTACATGGATAGATTTTAAATGTAAAAAAAAAAAAAAAAATTGCATGTCAAGTCTGAAAAGTCATTCCATTACTCTTGATATTCATGGGGTCATTCTGAAAAAAAATTTGTTTGCTGTACTCCAAATTTTATATGGGTAGGTAGCTAATATTTTTTTTTTTGCAAAATTTTGATTTGGTATAGTCATTTTAAAGAAAAATGGACATAAAGTCATGAAAAATATAATAAAACGTTTTGAAAGTCAATAAAAAAAGTTTGGGTAGTGACAATTTTGAGTGAGTAGGTAGGAGCACGGCAAACAATTTATTTTTTAAGGACGGCCTGGATACATTTAAACTGTTAAAATATATTGTTATTTTCACAGACCATTCGGGGAGCATGTAACACTTACCAGTGACATTTCTTGTTTCTCATATTTTATGTGTTATTTTAATAATTTTGAGGTTGGGAACAATGTTATTTAACACTGAGTAGATTTAATATCCATACGGGCTTATAAATAGAATTAAATTGTGAACTTTCAAAAATCCTAACAAAAACAGGCCAGCCAAATTTGTTCATACCCAATATTTTTTACGAATAATCAATATGAGTAGGGTTTTCAAATGAATAGACAAGGATATATTATAGTGGAGCCCAGTAAGAGGAGCTTGGTTTTTACATAGAAATCATAACTACATGTATTGGAAAAAAGTAAATTCTCTTTTTATCATCTATTGTCAAACAGTTTTTAATAGTCTTGAGATATGAATTATTGTTTAATAATAACAATTGAGACTTGATCTTTAGGCTTTTAAATTAGAGTTGATATTGGAAAGGGCCAGCAGCAGGGGCCAAAAAAGTAACAAATATGTTAATCTTCAGTATAAATGATCAATTTGTATGAGCAAGAGTTTTAAGTTTGTTCAGATAAAAGAGATAGTGTGTCCACTGGGGCATGATTCTTACATGGGTGTGCTATGAAAAACCAGTTACTTCTAATATTTCCCATATATATAATTATTTTCCTCATAAGCGTAATCCATTCAAAATTTGAAAAGAAAAAAAACAAGACTGTATATTGAGCAACTTAAGCCTCTTATTTTACGTCTATTTTGTTTAACGAATAATTATAAATATACATGTTTTATGAATTTTGAACTTCACACACCTACAAAACAATTCTGTATGTTTGAAAATATGCAGCATTGATCTCATAGTACCGGAAGGTAAACAGACTGTAAAAGCCGGTTTTAAGGAATTGTTAAATAACGTAGTTTAAAAAAAAACACATCTTCAATTCAGCGAAATTGAGAAAGCTGAGTAAAAGCAGCGACTCAATTACATAAATAAGTCACTGGCTTTCATATAAAATTTTTTTGCTATATATTTATCAAAGCTGCATATTGAATTGACAAAAGAATATACTAAAGTATGCTGGATCTAAAACTGTCTAACAGTATAACTGTATTAAGTTACAAAAGAAACATTGGATTGCCCTGAGGAACATTACTATGATTTCGATTGATTGATTGAACATTTAGCATAAATATAATGCCATCAAGGACTAACAGACGATCAGATAACCTGGAATCCTGAAAGGTTAAATAATAATCGAGCATAGCCCATCCCGCAAGTAACTTATAACTTTACCACTTGAATCAACGGTGAGAGATGAATGATGAGACACAATGTTATATATCAGTCATCACGGAGACTGTTGCTGGACGAAGATTTGAACTCACCATCCCTGGATTGAGTCAGACGCGTTACCGACTGAGCTTATCAGACCCAGCTATGACTTCAAATGGGAAGCATAAAACATTTACCAATAAAAGCATAGATTTGATAGTGTATGGTTGTATAATATACATTACAAAAATATATTTTATTATCAGAGTAATTTAATCATTATAGCTGTTAAGTTGATATATAATCAAGCATTTAGGAATATTTTCTATATGCACCCAACAATAAATTAATTAATAAAATAATTAATAAAATAATGAAAACACAACAAAAAATTAACTTAAATCCATGACTAGAGAACTACTTTTCAGTTTGCAATATTTCAGGTGAAGAAATCTAAAAGAGACATTAATTTGCCAGATAGAAGCGTTACCAGAGCTTCACCATCTACAGCGAAAGAAGAACCTACTCCTAGCATTTGTCAAACCTTAGACCAAGTTGTCCTTGGTCAGCATGGGGGGCAGCTTCTACTAGAGTGGCAGTTGTGCAGTATCAGCACTAGATATATGCCTGGGATAATTGTATTGGGTTCAAAGGTATCATTTGTTACTATGCGAGGGTATCTAAAATGTGGACTTTTGTCATCATTTTTTTAACTGAAGACAATCATCACATCATTCATAAATTTAATATCTTCCAATTTTCACTATAGTAAATAATAAATAATCGATAATATGACTATGATATGTTTCACAACAGATCAAATATGGCGCATGCTGCTCTGTCTGATTGTGTCATTTTTTGCATTGAGCTTATCACACCTTTTCAATATAGTCATGGTTCTCGGTTCTTACTGTGACGTGAAATCCATCTGTTGTTTGTGTGTCTGAACCATTCACTGTCAAATGATTTTCAAACTATTTTCTGGGTCTTAATTACTAACTCATTATCACTAACTCATTGTTAAAGTGTATTCCCCATAGCTGAGAGTTATCTCCCTGGAATCTTTCAAAATCCATTGACACCAAGTTTGGGGGGGAGTGGAGGATCATAAGTGTGATTGTTAAATCTTTATTTGATAGCCAAGAACAAGGATATAGTAGATGCTGTATGAGCTGGTGCATTGTGTTGGTAGAAGATAATGTTGCCTCGGCTATGATCCCATATCTTCTTCCTCAAGGCAGGCAACAGGTCTCTGCGTTGAAGATATCCCATTTTAAGCACAATTATTTTACAGTGTGGAGCACCTTTGATCAGATATACAGTCAAACTTGTCTTAAGCAGCCATTCAAAGGAAGGAGCAAAAGTGGCTTTTTAAGACAGTTTGTTGCTTAATACAGGTTAATATTGCACTGTTAGCATAGAAACAGGAAATAGCAAATGTGGCTGCTCAAGACAATTGGCTGCTTAATAGATGTGACCGCTTACACAGGTTTGACTGTATTTTTATATCTATCCATAATAATAATGTATTATAACAAATGATAAAGATATTTTAATTAAATCTTTTTCTTTTTGTTTGTCTTTGAATAGTATGCAGCATTAATTGCTGTCCCACTGGCACCTTGTGAATAAGAATTATCCCACATCTGTCTATATGGCTTCATGACTCTGGTTTTCTTTGGCAATGGAGACGTGTCTTCCACACATACAAAGTCTGTGCCTTCATTTCAGGTTCATAGTGTCACAACCAGGTTTCATACTGTGTCACGATGCAATTAAGAAATGCGGTTCTTCTTTCCTCATAATGCTTGAGAAACTCTTCGGAACATGACAAACACTTTTGATCGTTGGATAGCAGTCACACTCAAGTCTCGGTACCTATTCACACTCAATCTTTCTTCCAAATCCACTGCATCTAATGGAAGCCTAACTCAGATGATAGTGATCTCACTGTAAATTACTGTACAGTTGATGCACTTGTGTTACAAACATCATAAAGTACCTTTCTCATAGACTTCTAAGTTGTTTCTGCATGCTCTCATATGACGGAGTGTTCCATGGTCTCCTGGTGTCAAAACATTACAGTTCTATTTATGATGAAGTAAATTTAAAAGAAAAAAATAACAGGGGTTGGAGGAGTATGGGAAGGGGTTTAGACCAGTGAAAAATATGACACGGGCTTTACTGTGGTGCTGGTCTTAAACAGATCCTGTTTGCTCAAATTTTCTCCGTCTGGGTGCATTTTTTGCTTTTTTCTTGCAATTTTAACTACTAATTTACTTTTATAAAAGAGCTGTCTGTGCATTTTTGTGAACAGCACCATTTGTCAACACTATGACCAAATTATTGCACTTGTTTGATTAAGAAAATCTGGTTAAAGTTTTGTGTGCAAGTACCATCAAGTTCATATCTCACTAGCCACATAATGTAATTGATTGAAACTTCACACAAGGGTTTCCAGTCATTAAACTTACTTGAATATCTTAATAAGATAACTCTTGCATGAATGTAATGCAAATTATTGCCCTTGTTTGACTTAGAAATTATGGTTAAAGTTCGCGTGCAAATACGATCAAGTCCATATTTTAATGTATTTGATTGGAATTTCAGACAAGACTACCCAGTCATCACATGTACTACAATAACTAAGTTTGATAACTCTTTCTTTTAATATAATGCAATTTATTGCCCTTGTTTGACTTAGAAATTCAGGTTAAAGTTTATGTGCAAATATCTCACCAACTACCTAATGCATTTGATTGAAACTTTACACAAGCCTTCTCAGTCATCAACCCTACTACAATAACTAAGTTTGATAACTTTTGCATGAAATTCTGACTTAGAAATCCATGTCAGTCACACCTTGGTTAAAATTTTGCATGCAAGTCCCTCGGTAACCATTGCATGTATTGACTTTACACACTACTACCCAGTCATCGAATCTTATACAATAACTAAATTGGATAACTCTTGCATGAATTTATGTAAGTTGTTGCCTTGTTTGACTTAAAAATTCAAGTTTTAAGTTTTGCGTGTAAGTACCATCAAGTCCATATCACAACAAACACTCAATAGTTGATTGAAACTCAACAGTCTTTGCATGTATTGGATTGAACCTTCGCAAATGGTATTGCAGTTAATAGGCCTGCTCAATTTAGTATGTTAGATAATTCTTGTAAGTTTGGATTTGCCATCAATCTCAATCAAATTTGTTCTTTTGTTATAAATATTTGAAAAGTCGAGCACGCTGTCCCTCTTACAGCTCTTGTTATACATTGGTATCTGCCTGAGCACTCCCCTTCCCTTTTTTTGCTTAAGTTTATCTGATGTTACATGTTATAGATATTAAATATGGTTCTATGACACGGTTATCCAAGAGTCTTGTTAATTCTCCTGTTTGATTTATTAATTTGTTCATTTTTTTTAAAACCAAAATTTGTTTTAACATTCGTTTGTTCTTTATTGCAGATTTTTTTTCACTTTGCTGGACTTGTGTCACGAGCATAATGAAAAGCTTCGCCTAAATGAAGACTTGGATGAAGGCGAACGTGCAACAATTTACTATACAACAGCTTTTGATATATTGAAAAAAAGTGATAGAGATGTATTGATTGAGACTTTTCTGAGATTGAGCTTGTATAGAACCCAATATGATAGACATTGACCAGGGGAACATGCATATTTGAAATTAGTTACAATTTTGGAAATAACTGGTACTGCATTGTGACATTTCTACTTATTATTAGGAATTTCAACCAAATTGATCTTTCGTACTCTTGTTAATTAAGTTGGTGAATGGTCAGATGATATAATAAAAGTGCTAACATTTTGTCTGTCAGTCATGACCTCTGAGTTTTTGAGAGAGAAAATAACAGTGTTACAATTAAACAATCTAGACTGAACTTGGTCAGAATGTTTGTAATTGTAAAAGCTTAAACGACTTTTAAAGTGGCTTCATACAACTAAAAATGTCAAGGTCTTTAAATGTATTAAAGAAAGCAGAATTGCCTTGTTGATAGAATCTGATACTCCTTTCAAAATTAGAAACAAAATTAAATGTCTGCATACAAACTACCTCTGTTCAAATTTGTAAATTTTAAGGATGTGATAATTCAAAAAATGGTAATTACATTGAAAATGTTGTTCTCAAGAACTGCAACAAATATGTTGTAAGAGATAACTAGATCACAGTGACAAACCCACGTGATTATATGCTGGAATCCTGAAAGGTTAACCAGTACTCAAGCACACCCCATCTCCACAAGTAAGTGATAACTTACCAACTAGAATAAGAGGTGGGAGACAAATGATAATGAGACGCAATGTCGTGTATCAATCATCACGGAGACTGTGACCAACCCCCGGATTGATAGTCAGAGAAATTAGATTATCGGATCCGGTTCTTACCATTTAAAATTTTATGTAAAAATCTCAGGTTGAAAAAAAAACTAAATAATTATATGGTTTGGGATAAATAATGCTTTAAATTATGTGCGGATGTAGATTTAAATTGAGAACGGAAGATTTTACATCCTAATGGAACTAATATGTCTACTAATCTAATAATATGATTAAATCAAATTAGAAAAAAAATGAAATTAAATTATTGTTATGCTCATGGTTCAATGAATAATAACCTCTTTTGGAAAGATATCAGTACTGTTATAAAAATTTAACCATACCAAAACTTAATCATTTGTTTTCTTCATTACCAAACCCATCTGAAGACCAAATTATGTTGTTACAAACCATGTTTTAGTTTTCTATGGAACAACTACTCTGATAAGATAAAAGAAGTATTGCTACTCAAGACTACAAATATGGGAAACTTATTATTGATTGATTGATTGATTGAATATTTAGTGTCATTTTTATGCCATCGAAGGCTAACAGACGATCAGTTAACCTGACCACTGTTTCATTGGATTAACCAGTACTCAAGCACACCCCATCTCTGCAAGTAACTGATAAGTTTCCCACTTGAATCAGTGGTGAGAGACGAATGAAGTTTATTTTAGATACATATTTTATACAATTATATGAAATTAATTAACACAATTAACAATCGTAAATTAAAAATTAATAAAAATTAAGAATATTCCAAATAAATCTTTTGTATAATTATATGAAGTTAATTAAAACAATTGGCAGTTGTAAAATAATGATTAACTATATTCCAAATACATATTTTATATAATCATATGAAATTAAAGAAAAGAATTAGCAATAGTAAAATAAAAATTTAAATACATGCAAATACATTTTTTATATTTTATATATTCATATGAAATTAATAAACATAATCAGCAACTGTAAAGTAAAAATTAAGTATATTCCAAATACATATTTTATATAATTATATGAAATTGATTAAAACAATTAGCAATTGTAAAATAAATTTAACTATATTCCAAATACATATTTTATATAATCATATGAAATTAATAAACACAATTAGCAATTGTAAAATAAAAATTTAGTATAGCCCAAATAAATATTTTATGTTATTATGTGAAATTATATAAAACAATTAGAAATTGTAAATTAAAATTAAGATTATTCCAAATCCATGCTTTCCAAAGTTATATGAAAATAATTAACACAATTAGCAATTGTGAAATAAGATTTAAGTATATTCCAAATACATATTTGCTATAATCATATCAATTGTAAAATGAAAATTTAGTATATTCAAAATAAAGCGGGGCAGTAATGTAGTGGAGTATTGGCCGTTCATGACAAAGGTTGCGGGTTCAGTCCCCAGATTGACCTGAGGCCTCTCAACAAAACCACACTCAGTTCTGGTTCTACCCAGGAAGCAGACTGCAGAGCTGTTCATATAAGATTTGAGCTTTCTTTGAAATCGAACTGGAATAAACAGGTATAAAATAAACACAAAACTAAAATAAATCACAATTTCCGTATAACTTTACTTTAAATAATATGCAACTGTTTTTTGAATAAAATATGTATAGTATTTGTGCCAATAAATGTTTTTATTTCAAATTTGTTTAAAAATGTTGCCACTACCAGTCTGAGTTATAATCTTGACCACAAGTATGAAATGAATTAAGGGACAGTACTGTCATCCATTTCATTAAAATACACGTGGAACAGTGGTGTAATGGACTGATCAGGCTAGAGGGCATGGGTTCAATCCCAGTATTTACCTAATGACCTCTCTCATGAAGTAATGGTTCTATCCTGTCCTAAGAATGAACTTTCATCTTCTCTATAGTTTAGTGACCCCATTAGCTCAGTTGGTAGCATGTCTGACTATCAATCCAGTAAGTGACCCCGTTAGCTCAGTTGGTAGCATGTCTGACAATCAATCCAGTTAGTGACCCGTTAGCTCAGTTGGTAGCATGTCTGACTATCAATCCAGTTAGTGACCCCATTAGCTCAGTTGGTAGCATGTCTGACTATCAATCCAGTTAGTGACCCCGTTAGCTCAGTTGGTAGCATGTCTGACTATCAATCCAGTTAGTGACCCCATTAGCTCAGTTGGTAGCATGTCTGACAATCAATCCAGTTAGTGACCCGTTAGCTCAGTTGGTAGCATGTCTGACTATCAATCCAGTTAGTGACCCCATTAGCTCAGTTGGTAGCATGTCTGACTATCAATCCAGTTAGTGACCCCGTTAGCTCAGTTGGTAGCATGTCTGACTATCAATCCAGTTAGTGACCCCGTAAGCTCAGTTGGTAGCATGTCTGACTATCAATCCAGTTAGTGACCCCGTTAGCTCAGTTGGTAGCATGTCTGACTATCAATCCAGTTAGTGACCCCGTTAGCTCAGTTGGTAGCATGTCTGACTATCAATCCAGTTAGTGACCCCATTAGCTCAGTTGGTAGCATGTCTGACTATCAATCCAGCTAGTGACCCCGTTAGCTCAGTTGGTAGCATGTCTGACTATCAATCCAGTTAGTGACCCCGTTAGCTCAGTTGGTAGCATGTCTGACTATCAATCCAGTTAGTGACCCGTTAGCTCAGTTGGTAGCATGTCTGACTATCAATCCAGTTAGTGACCCCGTTAGCTCAGTTGGTAGCATGTCTGACTATCAATCCAGTTAGTGACCCCGTTAGCTCAGTTGGTAGCATGTCTGACTATCAATCCAGTTAGTGACCCCGTTAGCTCAGTTGGTAGCGTGTCTGACTATCAATCCAGTTAGTGACCCGTTAGCTCAGTTGGTAGCATGTCTGACTATCAATCCAGTTAGTGACCCCGTTAGCTCAGTTGGTAGCGTGTCTGACTATCAATCCAGTTAGTGACCCCGTTAGCTCAGTTGGTAGCGTGTCTGACTATCAATCCAGTTAGTGACCCCGTTAGCTCAGTTGGTAGCATGTCTGACTATCAATCCAGCTAGTGACCCCGTTAGCTCAGTTGGTAGCGTGTCTGACTATCAATCCAGTTAGTGACCCCGTTAGCTCAGTTGGTAGCATGTCTGACTATCAATCCAGCTAGTGACCCCGTTAGCTCAGTTGGTAGCATGTCTGACTATCAATCCAGTTAGTGACCCCGTTAGCTCAGTTGGTAGCATGTCTGACTATCAATCCAGTTAGTGACCCGTTAGCTCAGTTGGTAGCATGTCTGACTATCAATCCAGTTAGTGACCCCGTTAGCTCAGTTGGTAGCATGTCTGACTATCAATCCAGTTAGTGACCCCGTTAGCTCAGTTGGTAGCATGTCTGACTATCAATCCAGTTAGTGACCCCGTTAGCTCAGTTGGTAGCAGTGTCTGACTATCAATCCAGTTAGTGACCCCGTTAGCTCAGTTGGTAGCATGTCTGACTATCAATCCAGTTAGTGACCCCGTTAGCTCAGTTGGTAGCAGTGTCTGACTATCAATCCAGTTAGTGACCCCGTTAGCTCAGTTGGTAGCGTGTCTGACTATCAATCCAGTTAGTGACCCCGTTAGCTCAGTTGGTAGCATGTCTGACTATCAATCCAGTTAGTGACCCCGTTAGCTCAGTTGGTAGCGTGTCTGACTATCAATCCAGTTAGTGACCCCGTTAGCTCAGTTGGTAGCGTGTCTGACTATCAATCCAGTTAGTGACCCCGTTAGCTCAGTTGGTAGCGTGTCTGACTATCAATCCAGTTAGTGACCCCGTTAGCTCAGTTGGTAGCGTGTCTGACTATCAATCCAGTTAGTGACCCCGTTAGCTCAGTTGGTAGCGTGTCTGACTATCAATCCAGTTAGTGACCCCGTTAGCTCAGTTGGTAGCGTGTCTGACTATCAATCCAGTTAGTGACCCCGTTAGCTCAGTTGGTAGCATGTCTGACTATCAATCCAGTTAGTGACCCCGTTAGCTCAGTTGGTAGCAGTGTCTGACTATCAATCCAGTTAGTGACCCCGTTAGCTCAGTTGGTAGCAGTGTCTGACTATCAATCCAGTTAGTGACCCCGTTAGCTCAGTTGGTAGCGTGTCTGACTATCAATCCAGTTAGTGACCCCGTTAGCTCAGTTGGTAGCGTGTCTGACTATCAATCCAGTTAGTGACCCCGTTAGCTCAGTTGGTAGCAGTGTCTGACTATCAATCCAGTTAGTGACCCCGTTAGCTCAGTTGGTAGCATGTCTGACTATCAATCCAGTTAGTGACCCCGTTAGCTCAGTTGGTAGCATGTCTGACTATCAATCCAGTTAGTGACCCCGTTAGCTCAGTTGGTAGCATGTCTGACTATCAATCCAGTTAGTGACCCCGTTAGCTCAGTTGGTAGCATGTCTGACTATCAATCCAGTTAGTGACCCCGTTAGCTCAGTTGGTAGCATGTCTGACTATCAATCCAGTTAGTGACCCCGTTAGCTCAGTTGGTAGCATGTCTGACTATCAATCCAGTTAGTGACCCCGTTAGCTCAGTTGGTAGCATGTCTGACTATCAATCCAGTTAGTGACCCCGTTAGCTCAGTTGGTAGCATGTCTGACTATCAATCCAGTTAGTGACCCCGTTAGCTCAGTTGGTAGCATGTCTGACTATCAATCCAGTTAGTGACCCCGTTAGCTCAGTTGGTAGCATGTCTGACTATCAATCCAGTTAGTGACCCCGTTAGCTCAGTTGGTAGCATGTCTGACTATCAATCCAGTTAGTGACCCGTTAGCTCAGTTGGTAGCATGTCTGACTATCAATCCAGTTAGTGACCCGTTAGCTCAGTTGGTAGCATGTCTGACTATCAATCCAGTTAGTGACCCGTTAGCTCAGTTGGTAGCTTGTCTGACTATCAATCCAGTTAGTGACCCCATTAGCTCAGTTGGTAGCATGTCTGACTATCAATCCAGTTAGTGACCCCATTAGCTCAGTTGGTAGCATGTCTGACTATCAATCCAGTTAGTGACCCGTTAGCTCAGTTGGTAGCATGTCTGACTATCAATCCAGTTACTGACCCGTTAGCTCAGTTGGTAGCATGTCTGACTATCAATCCAGTTAGTGACCCCGTTAGCTCAGTTGGTAGCATGTCTGACTATCAATCCAGTTAGTGACCCCATTAGCTCAGTTGGTAGCATGTCTGACTATCAATCCAGTTAGTGACCCCGTTAGCTCAGTTGGTAGCATGTCTGACTATCAATCCAGTTAGTGACCCCGTTAGCTCAGTTGGTAGCATGTCTGACTATCAATCCAGTTAGTGACCCCAGTTAGCTCAGTTGGTAGCATGTCTGACTATCAATCCAGTTAGTGACCCCGTTAGCTCAGTTGGTAGCATGTCTGACTATCAATCCAGTTAGTGACCCCGTTAGCTCAGTTGGTAGCATGTCTGACTATCAATCCAGTTAGTGACCCCGTTAGCTCAGTTGGTAGCATGTCTGACTATCAATCCAGTTAGTGACCCCGTTAGCTCAGTTGGTAGCATGTCTGACTATCAATCCAGTTAGTGACCCCGTTAGCTCAGTTGGTAGCATGTCTGACTATCAATCCAGTTAGTGACCCCGTTAGCTCTGTTGGTAGCGTGTCTGACTATCAATCCAGTTAGTGACCCCGTTAGCTCAGTTGGTAGCGTGTCTGACTATCAATCCAATTAGTGACCCCGTTAGCTCAGTTGGTAGCATGTCTGACTATCAATCCAGTTAGTGACCCTGTTAGCTCAGTTGGTAGCATGTCTGACTATCAATCCAGTTAGTGACCCCGTTAGCTCAGTTGGTAGCATGTCTGACAATCAATCCAGTTAGTGACCCCGTTAGCTCAGTTGGTAGCATGTCTGACTATCAATCCAGTTAGTGACCCCGTTAGCTCAGCTGGTAGCATGTCTGACTATCAATCCAGTTAGTGACCCCGTTAGCTCAGTTGGTAGCATGTCTGACTATCAATCCAGTTAGTGACCCCGTTAGCTCAGTTGGTAGCATGTCTGACTATCAATCCAGTTAGTGACCCCGTTAGCTCAGTTGGTAGCATGTCTGACTATCAATCCAGCTAGTGACCCCGTTAGCTCTGTTGGTAGCGTGTCTGACAATCAATCCAGTTAGTGACCCCGTTAGCTCAGTTTGTAGCATGTCTGACTATCAATCCAGTTACTGACCCCGTTAGCTCAGTTGATAGCATGTCTGACTATCAATCCAGTTAGTGACCCGTTAGCTCAGTTGGTAGCATGTCTGACTATCAATCCAGTTAGTGACCCCGTTAGCTCAGTTGGTAGCATGTCTGACTATCAATCCAGTAAGTGACCATGTAAGCTCAGTTGGTAGCATGTCTGACTATCAATCCAGTCAGTGACCCGTTAGCTCAGTTGGTAGCATGTCTGACTATCAATCCAGTTACTGACCCGTTAGCTCAGTTGGTAGCTTGTCTGACTATCAATCCAGTTAGTGACCCCATTAGCTCAGTTGGTAGCATGTCTGACAATCAATCCAGTTAGTGACCCCATTAGCTCAGTTGGTAGCATGTCTGACTATCAATCCAGTTAGTGACCCCATTAGCTCAGTTGGTAGCATGTCTGACTATCAATCCAGTTACTGACCCGTTAGCTCAGTTGGTAGCATGTCTGACAATCAATCCAGTTAGTGACCCCGTTAGCTCAGTTGGTAGCGTGTCTGACTATCAATCCAGTTAGTGACCCCGTTAGCTCAGTTGGTAGCATGTCTGACAATCAATCCAGTTAGTGACCCCATTAGCTCAGTTGGTAGCATGTCTGACTATCAATCCAGTTAGTGACCCCATTAGCTCAGTTGGTAGCATGTCTGACTATCAATCCACACTGCTTCAATGATAAAGTCTTAAGTGTTGTTGTAATGACCTTTCTGTTACTAAGGAATGCCTAAATGTGTCAAGGACATTTAATGCCAGTTTTTATCTGCAGTGAAGTGAATGTTTGCTGCCAAAACAAAACATTAGAAAAAATAAGACAACCAATCAGTGAAAATATATAGATCTGCACTTTGAAATTTGGATTAAAAGATGTTTTGGGGACATTGCATCTATAATTGAAATAAAAGTTTTCCTTTTCTATTGGTAGAGACTTCATATATGGCCAGTAATTATATTTAGATGCCAAAATTAAATTGCATTTAATAACTTTACATCATTTTCCAATAAATGGGGGGAAAGAAAACATGAAATTTTGTATCACAAGAATATTATTGATTTTTCGAGGCATTTTATGCCGAATCACTTTTTCAGACTTTATTTATTTAGTGCATGATCCATGTGTACAATTAATTGAAGATTTAGTATAACATAATCTTCTAATAATTTATATTAGAATGTGATAATTTAGATAGTTATATGACATATTTATTGTATAATCTCAGTGTGTATAGCAGTTTATATACATTGTATATGACTCGTGTCATTGTAGATGACTTGTGTCAGTATGTATGATGTGTGTCATTATACATGAATCCAGTCATTATATGAGATTTGTGTCATTATATTACTTGTTTCCTTATATATGAAACAAGTCATTGTATGTATTGTGTCTTTATATGTGACATATCATTATATGAATTTTGTCATTATATGTGATTTGTGTCATTATATGATTTATGTCATTATATATGACTTGTTTCTTTGTATGACTTGTGTCATTATATATGACTTTTGTCATTATATGACTTGTTTAATTATATATCACTTATGTCATTGTATATGACTTCCGTTATTATATAACACTTGTGTCACATTGCTTTTGAAAAAAAAACACAATATTATTCTACTTCGTTTTGAGTACCTATACATGATTATGTAATAGGAATATTGCTGATTCCTTATTCATCATATTTTTTCTCAGGTAATTTGTTGCAGATATTGTACACACCATTTGTTTTTCTTATCAAACTTTTCAAAGTTTGCTGGTATTTTATCAAACTAAGTCTGAAATCTTTCCTTCATATAATATCATTTTCTCAAAACAGTTAAAGAAATTTACAGCTGGCCAGTGATTGTGCGACTATGTAATCACAAATACTTCAACATTTTTAAACACAGTTTGCTGGGAATTGTCTTGTAGAGAATTTGATTGTGCAAAGAAACAATTTTAATTTGTAATCGGGAGATGAACTGAATTTGAGATGATTGAAAAACAAGATTTTTTGAGGTTTTCACGAAAACAAGTGTTCACAAAATCTCAAACAGTTCTTATTCTTTCTCTTTACAATTCCTTGATTTAATTGAGAAGTTTATATGGATTGTTGTACAATGTTGGACTATTGTGGATTACTGATGACATACAGATTATTTAGGCATGTACTTTAGGTGTGTTATTACTCATTTATTGTTGATGGCAATATCATATCACAAGGAGCCTTTCATAAAATGTTTGTAGTTTAAAACTTAAGCTTGAAAGTCCAAATCATAGATATCTAAGTAACCATGAAAGATGGAATGAATGTGACAGTTTATTTGACTATATATTAGGTGTCGCTACATGTTAACAAATTTTGGCCTCAAAAAATTGTCTTTAAGTGTTTTTTCAAAATTGATTCTTGAATTCATGTCTTAAGAATAATATTAAGAATGGTTGGTGAATATGACCTCTGTAATAGTTCAGTATCAAAAGTGTCATCTTGTGAATCATAAAAGTGAAAGGTCATCTATAGAAAGTTTTTTATTAAAAACAAATTGTACAACAGTTTTGTATGTATTTTGTTAGTTTTGTAACTATTTCATTTTTGTGAATATTAAGGGGAGCAGACTCTTGTTTCACCAACAAAATTAAGTATATACTTAAAACATTAATCGAAGAAAATATTCTAGGTGATCATGATTTTAGACTGGCTCCAGAAATACAGCATTTGGTTTCATTGGCACTGATTACCAAATATTAAAATTACCAGTATGACCATATTATAAAGTATTTAAGTAAAACTTCAGAAAATGTTGTTGCAACAGAAGCCTGTTATTTGTTTTCCGGTTATGATTTTGACAATTTTTAATTGGATCAACTTCTCCAGCAGGTTTTTTTGATATAGGTCAAAATCTACTTGTCCTGTGTTGTTCAACAGAATTCCTTTGTAGCCATTGTCATGTAACAACTTTTGAAGTGAAATATGCCAGTTAAACATCATCGTGTGCAAAAGTATAGTTTGATGAACCTTCCAGAAACTCCGAGAAAGAATGGTTAGGTTAACTGATCGTCTGTTAGCTCTCGATGCCATAAACGTGATGCTAAATGCTCAAACAAACTTAACCTGGATAATGTTCTCCCTATGTGATTTCAGCTTTTTACTCATTGTTAAACATGTGCATTTTCATCTAGTTTAAGAAAGTATTAAAGATTCGCCACCTGTGATCCTTCATATGAAGCATTCCAACACCAACATCCTCCAGGTCTCGCTACACAGTTGAAATTTGTTCTTTGTTCTATATAAAATAAAGTTTAGGATTTCCACAATAAAGAAAAATTTCCACATAGAATCTTTTTTTAATTTAAACTATCTTTATCATAGCAGGAATGTATCAGCACATAAAATCCACAGTAACTGGTAGGTTCACTAGCTTTTTTTTTTTAAAGATGATGCAGCGACACCCGAAATTATTTTATTTAAAAGTAGACCTTAAATGCTCTTAAATAAATGCATCTGTTCATATCCTATGAAAGTCACTTTATACAGTGTAACATTAGCGATGTGTTATTGCAGTATATGGTATGTCAACTATTGTTTTATACAGTGTAACACCAGCAATGTCTTATTGCAGTAAATGATATGTCAACTATTGTTTTATACAGTGTAACACCAGAGATGTGTTGTTGCAGTATATCATATGTCAACTATTGCTTTATACAGTGTAACACCAGCAATGTGTTATTGCAGTAAATAATATGTCAACTATTGTTTTATACAGTGTAACACCAGAGATGTGTTGTTGAAGTATATGATATGTCAACTATTGCTTTATACAGTGTAACACCAGCAATGTGTTATTGCAGTATATGGTATGTCAACTATTGCTTTATACAGTGTAACATTAGCAATGTCTTATTGCAGTATGTGGATGTTAACTATTGCTTTAAACAGTGTAACACCAGCGATGTCTTATTGCAGTATGTGGTATGTCAACTATTGCTTTATACAGTGTAACACCAGCGATGTCTTATTGCAGTATGTGGTATGTCAACTATTGCTTTATACAGTGTAACACCAGCGATGTGTTATTGCAGTATGTGGTATGTCAACTATTGCTTTATACAGTGTAACACCAGCAATGTCTTATTGCAGTATGTGGTATGTCAACTATTGCTTTATACAGTGTAACACCAGCGATGTCTTATTGCAGTATATGGTATGTCAACTATTGTTTTATACAGTGTAACACCAGCAATGTCTTATTGCAGTAAATGATATGTCAACTATTGTTTTATACAGTGTAACACCAGAGATGTGTTGTTGCAGTATATCATATGTCAACTATTGCTTTATACAGTGTAACACCAGCAATGTGTTATTGCAGTAAATAATATGTCAACTATTGTTTTATACAGTGTAACACCAGAGATGTGTTGTTGAAGTATATGATATGTCAACTATTGCTTTATACAGTGTAACACCAGCAATGTGTTATTGCAGTATATGGTATGTCAACTATTGCTTTATACAGTGTAACATTAGCAATGTCTTATTGCAGTATGTGGATGTTAACTATTGCTTTAAACAGTGTAACACCAGCGATGTCTTATTGCAGTATGTGGTATGTCAACTATTGCTTTATACAGTGTAACACCAGCGATGTCTTATTGCAGTATGTGGTATGTCAACTATTGCTTTATACAGTGTAACACCAGCGATGTGTTATTGCAGTATGTGGTATGTCAACTATTGCTTTATACAGTGTAACACCAGCAATGTCTTATTGCAGTATGTGGTATGTCAACTATTGCTTTATACTGTGTAACACCAGCGATGTCTTATTGCAGTATATGGTATGTCAACTATTGCTTTATACAGTGTAACACCAGCGATGTGTTATTGCAGTATATGGTATGTCAACTATTGCTTTATACAGTGTAACACCAGCTATGTCTTATTGCAGTATGTGGTATGTCAGCTATTGCTTTATACAGTGTAACACCAGCGATGTGTTATTGCAGTATGTGGTATGTCAGCTATTGCTTTATACAGTGTAACACCAGCAATGTCTTATTGCAGTATATGGTATGTCAACTATTGCTTTATACAGTGTAACACCAGCGATGTGTTATTGCAGTATGTGGTATGTCAACTATTGCTTTATACAGTGTAACACCAGCTATGTCTTATTGCAGTATGTGGTATGTCAACTATTGCTTTATACAGTGTAACACCAGCGATGTGTTATTGCAGTAAATGGTATGTCAACTATTGCTTTATACAGTGTAACATCAGTGATGTGTTATTGCAGTATATGGTATGTCAACTATTGCTTTATACAGTGTAACATCAGTGATGTGTTATTGCAGTATATGGTATGTCAACTATTGCTTTATACAGTGTAAAACCAGCGATGTGTTATTGCAGTATGTGGTATGTCAACTATTGCTTTATACAGTGTAACACCAGCGATGTGTTATTGCAGTATGTGGTATGTCAACTATTGCTTTATACAGTGTAACACCAGCGATGTGTTATTGCAGTATGTGGTATGTCAACTATTGCTTTATACAGTATAACACCAGCAATGTATTATTGCAGTATGTGGTATGTCAACTATTGCTTTATACAGTGTAACACCAGCGATGTGTTATTGCAGTATGTGATATGTCAACTATTGCTTTATACAGTGTAACACCAGTGATGTGTTATTGCAGTATATGGTATGTCAACTATTGCTTTATACAGTGTAACACCAGTGATGTGTTATTGCAGTATATGGTATGTCAACTATTGCTTTATACAGTGTAACACCAGCGATGTCTTATTGCAGTATATGGTATGTCAACTATTGTTTTATACAGTGTAACACCAGCAATGTCTTATTGCAGTATATGGTATGTCAACTATTGCTTTATACAGTGTAACACCAGCGATGTGTTATTGCAGTAAATGGTATGTCAACTATTGCTTTATACAGTGTAACATCAGTGATGTGTTATTGCAGTATATGGTATGTCAACTATTGCTTTATACAGTGTAACATCAGTGATGTGTTATTGCAGTATATGACATGTCAACTATTGCTTTATACCGTGTAACACCAGCGATGTGTTATTGCAGTATATGGTATGTCAACTATTGCTTTATACAGTGTAACATCAGTGATGTGTTATTGCAGTATATGGTATGTCAACTATTGCTTTATACAGTGTAACACCAGCGATGTGGTATTGCAGTATATGGTATGTCAACTATTGCTTAATACAGTGTAACACCAGCGATGTGTTATTGCAGTATATGATATGTCAACTATTGCTTTATACAGTGTAACACCAGCGATGTGTTATTGCAGTATATGGTATGTCAACTATTGCTTTATACAGTGTAACACCAGCGATGTGTTATTGCAGAAAATGGTATGTCAACTATTGCTTTATACAGTGTAACACCAGCGATATGCTATTGCAGTATATGGTATGTCAACTATTGCTTTATACAGTGTAACACCAGCGATGTGTTATTGCAGTATATGATATGTCAGCTATTGCTTTATACAGTGTAAAACCAGCGATGTGTTATTGCAGTATATGGTATGTCAACTATTGCTTAATACAGTGTAACACCAGCGATGTGTTATTGCAGTATATGTTATGTCAACTATTGCTTTATAAAGTGTAAAACCAGCGATGTGTTATTGCAGTTTATGGTATGTCAACTATTGCTTTATACAGTGTAACACCAGCGATGTGTTATTGCAGTAAATGGTATGTCAACTATTGCTTTATACAGTGTAACACCAGCGATGTCTTATTGCAGTATATGGTATGTCAACTATTGCTTTATACAGTGTAACACCAGCGATGTGTTATTGCAGTATATGGTATGTCAACTATTGCTTTATACAGTGTAAAACCAGCGATGTGTTATTGCAGTATATGGTATGTCAACTATTGCTTTATACAGTGTAACACCATCGATGTTTTATTGCAGTATATGGTATGTCAACTATTGCTTTATACAGTGTAACGCCAGCGATGTGTTATTGCAGTATATGGTATGTCAAATATTGCTTTATACAGTGTAACGCCAGCGATGTGTTATTGCAGTATATGGTATGTCAACTATTGCTTTATACAGTGTAAAACCAGCGATGTGTTATTGCAGTTTATGGTATGTCAACTATTGCTTGATACAGTGTAACACCAGCGATGTCTTATTGCAGTATATGATATGTCAACTATTGCTTTATACATTGTAACACCAGCGATGTGTTATTGCAGTATATGGTATGTCAACTATTGCTTTATACAGTGTAACACCAGCGATGTGTTGTTGCAGTATATGATATGTCAACTATTGCTTTATACAGTGTAACACCAGCGATGTGTTATTGCAGTATATGGTATGTCAACTATTGCTTTATACAGTGTAACACCAGCGATGTGTTATTGCAGTATATGGTATGTCAACTATTGCTTTATACAGTGTAACACCAGCGATGTGTTATTGCAGTATATGGTATGTCAACTATTGCTTTATACAGTGTAACACCAGCGATGTGTTATTGCAGTATATGGTATGTCAACTATTGCTTTAAACAGTGTTACACCAGCGATGTGTTATTGCAGTAAATGGTATGTCAACTATTGTTTTACAAAGTGTAAAACCAGCGATGTGTTATTGCAGTTTATGGTATGTCAACTATTGCTTTATACAGTGTAACACCAGCGATGTCTTATTGCAGTATATGGTATGTCAACTATTGCTTTATACAGTGTAACACCAGCGATGTCTTATTGCAGTATATGGTATGTCAACTATTGCTTTATACAGTGTAACACCAGCGATGTGTTATTGCAGTATATGGTATGTCAACTATTGCTTTATACAGTGTAACACCAGCTATGTCTTATTGCAGTATATGGTATGTCAACTATTGCTTTATACAGTGTAACGCCAGCAATGTGTTATTGCAGTATATGGTATGTCAACTATTGCTTTATACAGTGTAACGCCAGCGATGTGTTATTGCAGTATATGGTATGTCAACTATTGCTTTATACAGTGTAAAACCAGCGATGTGTTATTGCAGTATATGGTATGTCAACTATTGCTTTATACAGTGTAAAACCAGCGATGTCTTATTGCAGTATATGATATGTCAACTATTGCTTTATACAGTGTAACACCAGCGATGTGTTATTGCAGTATATGGTATGTCAACTATTGCTTTATACAGTGTAACACCAGCGATGTGTTATTGAAGTATATGACATGTCAACTATTGATTGATACAGTGTAACACCAGCGATGTGTTATTGCAGTATGTGATATGTCAACTATTGCTTTATACAGTGTAACACCAGCGATGTCTTATTGCAGTATATGGTATGTCAACTATTGCTTCATAAAGTGAAACACCAGCGATGTGTTATTGCAGTATATGGTATGTTAACTATTGCTTTATACAGTGTAACACCAGCGATGTGTTATTGCAGTATATGGTATGTCAACTATTGCTTTATACAGTGTAACACCAGCGATGTGTTATTGCACTATATGATATGTCAACTATTGCTTAATAAAGTGTAACACCAGCGATGTGTTATTGCAGTATATGGTATGTCAACTATTGCTTTATACAGTGTAACACCAGCGATGTGTTATTGCAGTATATGGTATGTCAACTATTGCTTTATACAGTGTAACACCAGCGATGTGTTGTTGCAGTATATGATATGTCAACTATTGTTTTATACAGTGTAACACCAGCGATGTCTTGTTGCAGTATATGAAAAGTCAACTATTGCTTTATACAGTGTAACACCAACGATGTATTATTGCAGTATATGGTATGTCAACTATTGCTTTATACAGTGTAACACCAGCGATGTGTTATTGCAGTATATAGTATGTCAACTATTGCTTGATACAGTGGAACACCAGCGATGTGTTATTGCAGTATATGATATGTCAACTATTGCTTTATACAGTGTAACACCAGCGATGTGTTATTGCAGTATATGGTATGTCAACTATTGCTTTATACAGTGTAACACCAGCGGTGTGTTATTGCAGTATATTGTATGTCAACTATTGCTTTATACAGTGTAACACCAGCGATGTGTTATTGCAGTATATGATATGTCAACTATTGCTTTATACAGTGTAACACCAGCGATGTGTTATTGCAGTATATGGTATGTCAACTATTGCTTTATACAGTGTAACACCAGCGATGTGTTATTGCAGTATATGATATGTCAACTATTGTTTTATACAGTGTAACACCAGCGATGTCTTATTGCAGTATATGAAAAGTCAACTATTGCTTTATACAGTGTAACACCAGCGATGTGTTATTGCAGTATATGGTATGTCAACTGTTGCTTTATACAGTTTAACACCAGCGATGTGTTATTGCAGTATATGATATGTCAACTATTGCTTTATACAGTGTAACACCAGCGATGTCTTATTGCAGTATATGATATGTCAGCTATTGCTTGATACAGTGTAACACCAGCGATGTGTTATTGCAGTATATGATATGTCAACTATTGCTTTATACAGTGTAACATTAACAATGTGTTATTGCAGTATATGGTATGTCAGCTATTGCTTTATAACAGTGTAACACCAGCGATGTGTCATTGCAGTATATGATATGTCAACTATTGCTTTATACAGTGTAACACCAGCGATGTCTTATTGCAGTATATGAAAAGTCAACTATTGCTTAATACAGTGTAACACAAGCGATGTGTTATTGCAGTATATGGTATGTCAACTATTGCTTTATACAGTGTAACACCAGCGATGTGTTATTGCAGTATATGATATGTCAACTATTGCTTTATAAAGTGTAAAACCAGCGATGTCTTATTGCAGTATGTGGTATGTGAACTATTGCTTGATAAAGTGTAAAACCAGCGATGTTTTATTGCAGTATATGATATGTCAACTATTGCTTTATACAGTGTAACACCAGCGATGTGTTATTGCAGTATATGGTATGTCAACTATTGCTTAATAAAGTGTAAAACCAGCGATGTCTTATTGCAGTATATGGTATATCAACTATTGCTTCATAAAATGTAAAACCAGCGATGTCTTATTGCAGTATATGATATGTCAACTATTGCTTTATACAGTGTAACACCAGCGATGTGTTATTGCAGTATATGGTATGTCAACGTATATGATATGTCAAGTATTGCAGTATATGGTATGTCAACTATTGCAGTATATGGTATGTCAACTATTGCTTTACTCATTAGCAGCAAGAAATCACAGCCCCGTTTAACTATTTTGAAAATATTTCAAACCAAATTAGATAGGACTTTTTTTTTAAGTGCATGAATCTTGTTACCATGGCAAAAAGTGTATAACTGTGTAGTGACACCTTCATGTCCATTTGATTCTGCACTTTCAACTCTTGCCATCATAGAGCAATAAATAAAACAACCTGAAAACTGGTTTAATGAATCGTGGGAATTGTTTGATATTGGTTGTGGGTTCAAGCCCAACTTGGTGCTAATATTTTATATGAGAAAGAGGACATGAATATGAATCTGAGATGTTCCACCACAGATAAAATGTAATAATATAACCTGGGCAGCCTGGTTTCACACAACAGATGAAATGCTATAATATAACCTGGGAAACCTGGTTTCACACCACAGGTGAAATGTTATGATATAACCTGGGCAGCCTGGTTTCACACAACAGATAAAATGTTATAGTATAACCTGGGCAACCTGGTATCACACCACAGATGAAATGTTATAATATAACCTGGGCAGCCTGGTTTCACACCACAGATAAAATGTTATAATATAACCTGGGCAACCTGGTATCACACCACAGATAAAATGTTATAATATAACCTGGGCAACCGGGTTTCACACCACAGATGAAATGTTATAATATAACCTGGGCAGCCTGGTTTCACACCACAGGTGAAATGTTATAATATAACCTGGGCAGCCTGGTTTCACACCACAGATAAAATGTTATAATATAACCTGGGCAGCCTGGTTTTACACCACAGATAAAATGTTATAATATAACCTGGGCAACCTGGTTTCACAACTATTTTCTTAAATCGTGGCCTGGACTCAAAACTGAGTTATAAAACTGAGTTTATTCTCAACAATGTTTGTGTAAAAACCATCCAATGAAAATCAATGTCACAATGAAAGTAAGTCTACCATTGATTGGATTAAGCATAAACTCATTTGAGCATAGTGTTATAACCTTGAACACTGGGCCTAAAGTCATCAAACATTTGAAACTAAAACCCAGTCTCAAACATTAAAATTTTGTTATTTGGATTAAGAACAATTTTACAGACAATAAGCAGCATTTTCCTTCAGCTATACATAAAAAATTACATTTGTTAACTAAATGTTTCCTTATTAAAATGTTTTTAAAAATCGGCAATTTTGATTTCCCCCATCAAATTTTTAAAAAAAAAAAAAATCTTTCATAGGTTGCAATCATTAACTAGTGCTTACTTCTGTGAGCTTTCTTCTGGAGTTTGTCACATGATTTTCTTTAACAGTGTCAAAAGTATTTGATTTGTATTATGTATGAATGTTTCTTCATGTTGAAACTTTTCTGTGTTATGAAAATGTCTGTAATTACAGACTATAAAGAAATAAACAAGTGCATAATGCTGACTTGTATGTCTGTTTTAAATATATTTATTCCATTCATCGCAGCAGTAGTCTAGTGATACTCGTCCGCCTTGCTCGCAAAATATAGTGGGTTCGCTTCCCTTTCGGGTCATACAAAAGAAATGAAAAATTGTACTAAATTGATTGATTGATTGATTGATTGATTGATTGATTGATTGATTGATTGATTGATTGATTGGATATTTAGCGTCATTTTTATGCTATTGAGGGGTAACAGTTGATCAGTTAACCTAACCACTGTTTCCTGGGATCCTGAAAGGTTAACTCGTACTTGAGCACCCCAATCTCTGCAAGTAACTGATAACTTTCCCACTTGAATCAGTGGTGAGAGACGAATGATAATGAGACAAAATGTTGTATATCAATCATCTAAGAGACTTGCCGGTGGGGATTCGAACTTGCAACCCCTGGAATGATAGTTAGACCTGTAACCGACTGAGCTAATCGGGCCCGGCAAAATTTTACTAGAAGGTAAATGAGGTATCGTACCATGTGTGCGAAGGACACACCAGTGCGGCAGCTCTTGGAATACTGTCTCAAGTAGGCATCGTCGAGATATGACTGGAAAATTGTTGAAAACAATGATTAACACTATACAACCAACCATGTATTTATTCCCTTATTTGTATGTAAGGAAATCCGTGTGGTTCTAGACAAGGATATGGTCGCTGTCGCTCTCCATTGAGATAGGAATCTTCCAAATTGATGTGAAATGATGGATTATTTTTGTCATGTTCATTATTGCGGTAAGATTATCAATACCTGTGTGGTACCAGGGTGCTATATGATAGATGGCGAAAACAGCAAAACAGTCCAAGCTGTCTTTTATTTCCATTTAAAAAATAAAATAACAACTTTGAATATTTCCATGGAAAGATGGAAAGAGACAGTACAAATTACCTCCATTTGATGGAAATACTATTATGCTGAAACCTACATGCTGAGTGACAGGCTGACGTAAGGAGAAGTTCGGCTGTAGTCGCACACAGATCATAAATCAGTCTCCCGAAGCCTGTTTGTAACAGTGAAAGTGAAACATCAGGTAAACTTATATGTTTGATTGCTGTAGTATGTATCACAATTGTTTCAACACTTTTATAATGAAATTAAATGGATTTACGGAAGAAAATAGTCAACAGTCACGCACGACATGAGTGCATGCTCAGACGACTTTTGTTTTTACATCACAGTTGCTATAGTTTCATACGTTCTTTCAGAGGCGATTTAAAACGGACACAAGCCCTAAATGACACAAAATCACCGATTTAAGTCGTTTCACACCCTATCCCTGGAATAATTTCTATTTAGGGAGCTTGTGCGTCCGCCTGACTCTCCCACATTTTTGGCCAGACCGCGCCTCAAAATTATTTGATAAAGTTTAAACTCATGTTTGCGATAGAGTATCAAGGGGTCAAGGTGTACATTTCGTCGTCGCGTCCAGTCCATCGATTTTTAGCCTATTCGTATCTCTTTAGTTAGTTTAAATTATAAACTCTGTCTTAAACTTTCCACCTAAAGTTATCCACCGATTTCGACTCCACTAGTTTGGGAGTATGGATATGAAATCAACAGTAGCGCATGTCGACTTACTTTCGGGACAGAGCTGGACACGAACCCATGGCCTTAACCGTAAAAGATAAATTATCCTGAGGGGGCGATTCAGATCATTCGGCCAGGAAGGACAACAGAATCAATGATGGTACGGTCCTAATGCTACATGAATATACGAAGCAGCAATAGTTTTATGTTGGCTTTTTAAATAAAATATAAGACTTCACGTATAACTGTGTGCCAGTAAAATGATAACATTTAAACAGAATCCTTGTAAAATACAAATCTTATATAAACATCGCTTATGTAAAAAACACTCTAAATATATCAAAGATAGACGAGACCTCTTTAAAAATATATTCATTACATAATTATATAATATAAGTTGTACTGGTTTATTGCAAACAAATAATTGAACATCCGACACACAATTCCACGTTTATATGTATATGTATATGTATATGTATATGTATATGTATATGTCATTCACATGTGCAGAAATCGCACGAAGACGGTCCACGCTTTAACATTGCAAATACGAGACGATGCAAATGTACATTTTATTGAAATACTAGTAGTCATTATTTTACCCGCTGTTCACTTGTTGCACGTTTAAAAGGAAGATACACGCACGCACGCACGCACGCACGCACGCACGCACGCACGCACACTAATTATTAAAGCGGCACTGCTATCATAAATTGTTTTAAGCAGGACTACCTTTACCACCATGTTGTCACGAATTCGTATATTGGAGACCAAAACAGATGTTTCCCACGGGTAGGGAGGGTGGAATTTACAAAAGAGGTATATTTTTTAATCAAATTAATAATGTATTGTGAAACTATTTATATATGTGTCGTATTTGTTTACTTCTTGTCAGGGAGACTTATTTTAATGATTTCCTCTGTCTGCCAGACTGCATGGCTTCCTTCACACCGCCCGCCTGCATATTGGGCCACCCGCTTGCTCGCCCACCCGCTTGCTCGCCCGGCCGGAAACCATTAGTCCCACCTGCCAGTCCACCGAGCTGTCCGTCCGGACACCCGTCCGTCCGCCAGTCCACCCGCCCGTCCGTCATTTATGTTTAAGGTCGACTTGTTACACATATATATTGATTAATTTGCACTCTTATTTTATTTCTACGCAACTAAGTTTATTTATAAAGTTATATTTCCATCAGGTGTTAGCGGCATAATTTGAACATTGTTTCTTCAAACATTTATGCTAAATGCACTTCCGTTTTAGAAAAGTTGTGAACCGTTTTCGGTACATTGAGGTGAAAGAGATGGCCAATGCATTTTTACAAAAACGCAGCAGTTGTCTAGAGGCATATAGCGTACGCCTTGCATGCGGAAAATCGTGGATTTGGTACCCGGTCGAGTGATATTTAGTTCTTGAGAAATGGTACTAGAAGCGCTTGGCCTTTAAAGAAAAGTTTTATGTCTGGACAGTCCGGCGTCAATATGATGTGGGTGGGGTATCATACAAAGTTTCTGTGGCATGATACGCCAGTAAAGCAGTGCTTAAAATACTGTCTCAAGTAACTACGACGCGATACAGTTGAAAAAGTGTTGAAAGCGACGCTAAATACCATAGAAACAAACAATTTTAAAGAGGCGCAATATATATTTGACTGTTTTAGACGGTTCGTATGCCGTTTCTTGTACTAGATTGCATTCACTTTAACTATACTTACCAACGTTTTTGGGCGGGGCTGGCACCTGTGGTAATGTATCTGCCAGTGTCATCCGACCCTGGAATTTAAAGTCATTATTAATTTTATTTTTTTTTTCAACGATTTGTGTAATAGGAAATCAAAACTTTCGTTCCAGATGCTGCATGTAAAACGTAACTTGGACATGTTACAGTCTATTATTCAGACAGTGTGTTTACTCAACAGTGTGTTTATTCAGACAAACGTATGATGTTTATTCCAGACTATCGCTACCCGTGTATGGCACAGAAGACGACGCTTGACAATCATCAGACTGGTATCGTTACTATGGATACATTTTGGTTTATTTTATCAACATTTTGAGTCTTAGTCTGTAAACAAGACGCAACTATTTAATTCACACATTCAAATCCATCTGGGAATAAATCCTCCGTTTAGTAACACAATTATAACGTTACTTAAATAAAGATTTATCAAAATCATAATTGACGTCTGAATATAAGTATAAGACTCGGAAGGTTCGATAGACGGCCATTCTAGTACTTGCCCAATCACGTGGACCTCTTAACCGTTATAAAACTCCAAGGATGGAAAGGAATATCGCCCGATATGGGTTCAAATCCGAACACTTGCAAAGTGCTCTGACCACACACACGCACGCACTGACGCAGAGAGAGAGAGAGAGAGAGAGAGAGAGAGAGAGAGACAGACAGACAGACAGACAGACAGACACTTCTTTTTCAAGGTACAAACCTGTTCCTACAACTAATCCGATACAGATACGTACCAGTAAATCTTTGAATACTACCGAACAAATCCCGACCAGAACCCTACAGTTTTTAATGCTTTAAACTTGATAGCTATAAATACTCCAATTACGATTTTGTGTTACAAATTCTAAAACAAATAAAAGAACATTTTATATATTTAAACTGAAACTTTTAGAAGATGGTTATTACCTGCCAAATCAAATCGCAATTACCCATACGTATTGACTCTCAAAGCGTCCACCCCCACCCCCCCCCCCCCACCCCCCCCCCCCCCACCCCCCAAAAAATGATTCCTTACCAATTTTTACTCAAAATGGCAATAAAACATCAAACTCTAGCAAAAAAAATAGTTCTAGAGCGTAACACAATAAACTTACCTATTTTAAGAATGACCTTCTAGTTTACAATGTTTGCCTTTTTGCATGCTGACATGAAAGTGCTACTTTTCTGTCGGGGAAATCCTTCGTATTTAGATCAAGGACTTTTATAGAAACTATACATAAGATGGTTTGTGCATTAAACGTATTTTTTTTTTCAGTTATTTCGTTTTTTTTTAAATATTGATATATTTGCATATATGTAGATTTAAAACAACACAATTTGATTAGATGTTTGCGACATTTTATACACATGATTCGAAGTTCAGTTTGTCTATTGGTAGACTTGTTGGTACATGGAAATACCACCAATATATATTAACAGGAATGCGCGCCTTTTTCTACACACCGAACGTATTTGAATTTGGATTTAATTCTACTAAAATATGTAGGTTTGTTTAATATTAACAAACATGCTTGTATTTACTTGCAGACATGTACAACATACACAATTCCTGAACATGGACATCACAAGGTGGGTCTTGGTGGTTGTACTGTTATTTATATACACGGCATATTAGTTTTAATCTGAATTTTATATTGTATACAATTGTGAATGTATTGCGCTACTACGCCATACAGTTATATTGTTTTATTAACTTGTTCCTTTCTTTCTTTTCAGGATACATACCTTGGTGTGAGTTTTATTAAATACACTGAACATATTTTTAAGACTTGAGGTATGTTTCTGCGGCACGGCCATTATCGTGTTTATTATTTCTCTGATGACAGTGGAAACATAATCACCAACACGATGTTTGATATGGATACATACAATAATCATATGTGATCCTATTTCAATGGTTGAGATATTATATATTTATTTTTTATTCTAATCACATTCCTGTTCACTTTACCATGTTAACATATAGATAGATGATTGGCTGTGCAGTTTGTTATACGGCCTCTGATAACCTGAGGACGTTGTCAATGTCTTGCAGAGAGACAACGTGTGTCTAGTACTGGTTAATCACCTAGCGGATCCAAGGTTATGTGATGTGTTGATCACCTATAAATAACTTAACTACTGTTTAAAAGGCACAACCACATGCATACACATATACATATACACATACATGCATGGTCTACGTGTTATTTGTTATTTTTCAAACACTTATTCGATTATATGAATCCCTCCCTGGCAACAATCTCCGTGATGATTGATATACGATATTGTGTCTCACCACTGATTCAAGTGGGAAAGTTATCAGTGACTTGCGGAGATGGGGTGTGCTCGAGTACTGGTTAATCCCAGGAAACAGCAGTTAGGTTAACTGATCGTTTGATAGCCCTCGATGGCATAAAATAACGCTAAATATTCAATGAGTCCATCAATCGATTATATGATGTCAATTGCTAAAACGAATATTAAATAATTAAGTTTTTCATTTCTTTCAGTTATGCATTATGTGAAGTTATACATTGTATACACCAACCTGTCAGAGAAAAGCAATATCTGGTTTATATTAATTAATTACTAGTGTACAGCTACCCGGGATCTGCCAAAAACCATAAGTATGTTTATAATTAGTAACACGGACGTCTTCGACTGCTTCACATGTACTAATGCGACCGGCATATTGGAGTGTAAGAACTGTCTAACATGCTCAACAAATCAGGTAAACTACTTTCAAATGTGGGCTTTGAACTTTCTTAAGCTTCTGTAATTATCGTTTACTTTAAATTCACATATTTTACATCTACTTTCTTACACAAAACATACAAATCACGCTCTTAAGTTCTCCTGTGTAAAACGGTACAAAGTATGTGTTTTGATAAAGTGTACACGTGACTGTTGCGGGGGATCGAACTCACGACCATCCTGGGTCTGATACTCTACCACTAGATAGGTTTAAAATAATCGTCAATCCTCTTACCGTCCTACCACTAGAAAGGTCTAAAATAATCGTCATTCCTCTTGGCGTCCTACCACTAGATAGGTCTGAAATAATCGTCATTCCTCTTGGCGTCCTGTAAATTGTAATTGTCGTGTCGGTATGCCGTAAAACCAATTTTATTTCATTGTTTAAAAGCTCATCGCAGTATAGAACAACGACCACAATAAACCTTAGTTTTTACTTTATTATAGTTAATTATTCAATATGGAAATAGTTTTTTCAATTTAATATATCCTTTAATGAAATTGATGTTTGAATATGTTCTAATCGATCACCTTGAAACATATGAAGAATTTATTTACCAGACAAATAAAAATATATTAATATAACGTGCCAGTTTGCCAAATGCGTCTTTTACAAAGAACATGTAAATAACGGAACTTTTAAACATATAAAACATATGATTATAACATAATTCATTCAAATCTTCTATTTATTTTCAATCTAATTTAGTATTGTTACATGGATACATTCCAAACCGATTGTGGGAAGCTCGCAGGCATCTGTAAGGAAGATTATGTAAGTTATAAACTTTTCTTATCATGTGTTGGCCTACCAACATATCATTAAAAGTAAATTTATGATATATTTAAAGAAGTTTATATGTCCATTTCTCGACCGCTCAGCTTTGTAGCACGTGTTAAAAAGTCATTTATGCCATCAAGAAAATTATCTTGCATTTATAATAGTTTAAGGTGTAAACCCACCACTGATTTTTGTTCTTTATTCTTTAGTAAATAATAAAAGTATGAAGGCTTGTCATTCATAGAGAACCCCAAATGAAAGAAGTGAAACCTACATTTTACTGTTTGTCAACCTCTGCACTATCAAAATATGATTAGAAAAGAAGAAGTCATGTGTCGTATCATGTTTCACAATTAAAACATGACAATGCTATCAAAATGTTCCAAGTACATCAATATTGCCATTCAAATAAAAAACTGAGCATTAAAATAAGGAAAATGCATTTTTAAAGAAGAAGAAACGAGGATTATTTATAACCGCCGTTATGCGACTTCCCAACGGAAGCACTGCCTTTTTGCAATGGTGAAACTCTGCCTTAAACGTCGTAGTAATATGTATTTGGTGACTTTTAAATGGCGGTTAACGCATCATGGCAGGTAAAATATGGCATACATATTTATAGTAGAGGAAGAACTCAGAATGAATACAAGTATCCAGCGACCCTCAGCAAACATTCTCGCACTCACATGAAGATGTTGGGCTCGAACCAACGCCCTTGGCAGTGAGTAGAATGATCTTTGAGGCATCGTCTTAGACCGCATGGCAGTGAAGACCCGTATTCTATGATTGAAAATCATTAAGATTAATTTTAAGAGATTGGTAGTTTGAGAAGTATGTTAAAGAATACGATGCAGCCTAGCCCAAATTTCAAGATAGTTAATGCTGTTGTGTTGTAAGAATCAATTCTATGAAGCTCATGCACCACGAAAGGACGTCCATTTCGAACGGTAATGTTGGGACAATTTACTGATGTAAACAATGGGAAATATGCACTGTAAACTATTATTTTCGCTGTTGCGATGATCATAACCATTCAGTAATTTTATAAAATAACATATAGTGAAGGGTTTGGCATATCATCAATGGATGACATTCCATATTATTTGTGTAAACGGCTTCGTTTGAGTGCCAGTAAAGTTTCTGTTTTCTTTCTGTAATTTTGCCATGACCGATTTACCTACTCTATATACATACGCCAAGTTGAAGAAGAGGCTGAAAGATCGATTTGTTTGCAAACATTAATAATAATGGTACCATTTATCTCCTTATAAACATGTTTTTTCTAGAAATGATGTATTTTTCTATTGAAATAAGTAAAAATGCGACATTCATACAAACTGTTTTGGAACTACTTTTTGTTGTATCCATATCTGCATAGTGTGTTAGCGGGCATTTCGGCTCATGAAATTGTTAACCGAAATGTTTTCTGTACATTTCTACGTTTAAAAGATCAGTTCAGGTAAATAAATGCTTTTATAAATTGTAAGTTCAATGGATACAGTTGACTGTCTAATCATGCGAATTAAAGGTAAGATTTTGCTCGTTTTATTGTACACAATGAATTTTGACAGTTCGTGAAAAATTCGTGCATACCGTGAACCATGTGGTTTAGTACGGTGTCGAATATTTATCCACTAAGGTTTATCGGTTATTTATATCAGTGATTGAATTATCTGTTTCAATATTGTTTTTCCTGGATATTTGTTTAGTGTGAAGAATAAATAATAAGACATTAATATTGAAATGTTTTAAAATGTAAATATTGTAAAATGGGCAACAAGAGTAAATTGAAGAAAACATTTAATTTGCCATCGGACAGACATAACACTATTTGTAAGAGAAGAAAAATGTACTAAATGACATTGAACTTGAAAGAATGAAGCAACTAAACAAACTTAAATGTGCACCATATCAGCTGAAAACAGTTGCAACTAACAGCGGTTTAAAAGTTGTCAGAAGAATACCGGTTTCGAAAACCATCCGCTTCATATCCAACAAACATTCGGATGCTTTTCACACAGTCAATAAACAACAACCTATTGACGGATTTCGCATCTTCGATGTTGATTTACTTCGTGAGCATGTAACAGATATTACAACTCATGCTATCCTTTGTGAAAAAGCACGTGATGTAGTGGAAACAACTGGGAATAGTGAACGGTTTGAGATAAATGTACGTACTGTGTGTGGGAGCATGGTAACTGGCGGAGGTTCTTCTTCTTTGAATGAAACCATGTGCACAATGGGTTTACCAGGAATAATGATTCAAAGTATACTGAAATATAGTGTGCAATTGGTAAGTGGTGAAAGGAGGTGCTCCAGGAGGACATGGTTAAGAATGGCGAGGTAGAAAGAGGGCTGGTTATAGAGCGGAATGACTTCCATATGGGTGTACCTGCAATAACAGTTGTTTGTGATGGAGGGTGGAGTAAACGCTCACATAAGCATACGTACAATGCATTAGATTTTTTGGCCAAGAAACCAACAAACTTCTGCATATTGGCATTAGGAACAAACTGTGTTACATTTGCAGCAACGCTGAAACAAAGAACGAGGAGCCACGGCAACATGAACGTTTTAAAAACTGGTCTCAATCCTCACAAGAAATGGAATCTGATATCATTATAGAGGGATTACTGAATGCCGAGACAGTACATGGATGACGTTTCATGAGAGTAATAGCCGGCGGAGATTGCTCTTTTACAGCAGGAATATCGAGGAAATTCCGGTCTGGGGTAAATTTGTCACAAAATTGGAATGTGCAATTCATGCGTGTAAATGTCTTCGGGGCCACCTTGAGAGACTTGTAGATGATAACCCTAATTACAAGGGTAAAGGGAAATTAACGAAGGTAACGAGAATCAGAATTGTAATATCAGTGTGCTATCAAAATGAGGTCAGCTGAAGCTGATAAAACGAAAGCTGAAAAACAACTCTCAAAGGATATACGAAACAGTGTATACCATGTATTTTGCGATCACAGTAAATGTTCTGACTTTTGCAAAAAAACGAGAACATGCGACCTATGATGATGATGACTTGAACGAAGATGAATATTTAGTTATGAATACAACATGTTATTTTATGTCAAGTCAAGAAGAGTACTGGAAAGATGGAACAAATAAAGAGGAAATGGAAAAATCAAGACTTGTTTCAAACTGCCAATGGTCACCATTGAAAACAGATTCAACAATGATAAGAGATGTTTCATTTTTTTCTAGATAGATTGGCTAGCAAAAGTGAACGATTAATTGGAAACTTTACATCTAATTTGGCCGAGAGTTGGATGAGCATAAGAGCAAAGTTTGATGAGGGAAAGATGAAAAACCGGTGCTTTAGAGATTCATGGCATGCCAGATGTTACGGCGGAGCATTGCGTAAAAACTTTGGATCTACTTGGTCACCAGTTGTTTGGCAAAAAGTTACAGGCGTTAATCCAACTTCTTATTTTAATGCTCTGTATAGACAGCGTTCCAAAACATTACCAGTGTTCTGAATTACAAAAAAAAAGAAGTTAAAACAAAGTGTGCATTAAAGAAATACTGTATATGCAAACTTACTAACAAAAAGGCTCGCAAAGAGTATGAAAAAGATGTCAAAGACGATACACCAGATATTGATCCGTCATTACTACAGACAATTTGCAAAATATTTCTTCATGAAGAGGTAAATATTAATGATAAAATGACAAGTGCTATAAAGATAACAAAGCATCAATCAGGAACCCAGACATGGATTAATGATGAAGGAAAAGACTTACTGCAAGCAACTTCGGGGATGTGATGAAAAGAATGGAAACTACAAAATGTTGGAGTCTCAGTGAAGAGGTTGTTTTATTCTAACTTCAAAGGAACCCAGTCTACACTGAATGGACTAGAATATAGTATTGTAACGTAAAAAGTAAATCACATGGGCACGTGACAGTGGAAAAAAGGGACTAGTTATCTGTGGACTACATAATTGTCTGGGAGCATCTTCAGATGGATTAGTTCATTTACAGAATGGTGATATTGGCCTTCTTGAAATTAAAATGTTCTTCACAAGAAACCAATTACTTTGAAGGAAGCGGCAAAGCAAAGTAGTTTTTGCCTTCAACTGTGCAATAATGAACTTTCATTGACAATTACTACTACCAGTGTCAGGGACAAATGAATATTGGAGAAACCATGGTTTGATTTTGTAGTTAGAGCAACTGTTCCATATGACATACACATTGAACATATGTCCCGCAATGACAGTTTATGGAACAACACTATGGTACCAAAGTTGGAGACTTTTTATATGAAGGCAATTCTTTCAGAATTGGTATTTCCGAGACATGACACAACAGCTGGTATCAGAGAACCAACATTCCCATGGGTATGTGCACATACACACACATACACACACACACACACACACACACACATACTGTCTGGTTTACCTATCTTACCCAGGTTTTCCTATATAAACTATAACTCACTTTGTATGCAGTAACACCTACAAAATTGCCGAGGTATACCGAGGTATGACAATCAAGCCCTCTTAAAACCGTCTGACAACCATAATCCTAACCCAAAACGGAATTAATCCTAACCTTAACTCTAAATAGTCCTAATTCGGACCTAAACCCGCACCCTAAAAATGATCACCCATTTTGCCCCCTAAAAATACCTCGCAAGGTTAGGTAAACCAACTCATACACACACAATTTTTGTGATAGGCCTAAACAAGTGGTTTGCTTCTAATTTTTCAACCAACCCTACTTTTTAATTTCAATCCTTAAGATATTATTGACAAATTTTATAAAACACCATAAAAGTTAACAGTGTTTAAATAGTATTGTAAACCAAGTATACGTACAGTGGATTGTTTGTTTTGCTTGTCGCGAAAGTTAATGTAACTATCAAATCAATTTATCTTAAACAATAATTTATTTCAGTTTATAAACGCATCTCAGCCAGCTGGACCCAACGACAAGCAAAGGAAAAGTAAGTCAGTTCGAGTATCCCAGCCAATCAGTGGAAGTTCTTGTTATAAGGCATGATAACATGTGTTTTATTTACATAGCAGTCTACTGCTTTAAGTGATAATAGGTTGGAAGTGAGTCTGTTTATTATAATAAATGTATACACTTTATAAATCCATTATTAATAAAATCATAATGCTGTTGATAAGACTTAGTACATTTTTTTTTCAATATATAAAATAACAGTTATTATATCAAATAATATGATCCGGGCATTAGTCCAGTGGATAGAGTATTGGCCGCTCACGCCGCTGCAGTTGGTTTAAACAATATTTTATTCAAGAACTGTACAAAGTATATTACATAACATTTGCAATTCATAAATGACAAACAATTCTAAGAATTGGGATTTAGAAAAAAAGCTAATTAACTTGTATGAATCTAGCCGCTGCAGTTGCAGGTTCGATCCACAGGTAGATCTGATGCCTAAAAACCAACTCATTACTGGTTCTGCCTAGGAAGCGGACTTGATAGCAGTTCATATAAGCTCTTAGGTTTGTTCATAATCAAGGTATAAAAATTGGTATAAACTAACTAACATGACTTCCACACATTATGTTCATTGCTTGAAATATGTTTTTTTATTTCAAATTTCATTTAGTAATTTATTAGTTAACTTACAGAATAGATAATATAAGGAATGCAATATATATATTTCAGATTCCACAATCTTCAGTCATTGGTCCACAGTTGCTACCAACAAATACAGGGCCACAACCATCAACCAGCTGTGGTATAGCTCATAATTATGGATCTCCAGTGGTAATGTTTAATTTTATTTTTTTATATTAAAACTTTTAATTTTTGTTGTCCCAATATTTTTATCAAGTATGCAAAAGTCTTCAATATAATTTTTACAAAATGTAATGTCACTGTTTTACAAACAAATACATATACTGTGCATGTTTTGACCAGTGAATTATCTTGCTGTCATATAAATGCTTTGGCTGCTCCGGGCTAACTATTATGATCAAACATCTGGCTATCAAACCAGGGGTTGTGAGTTTGAATCACTGCCTGATCACAGTATCTGTGATGGTTGGTCATGAACTTTGTGTCCTTCACCTGCCCGACTAACAGAGGTAGTTAAGGTTTGTCTAGTACTGTTTAACCACCTGGCAGACCAAGAAACAATGGTTAGATGTACTGCTGCTCATTGTTTAATAACTTACTACTGTTGAAACAAACTACACATTGGGACAAAATAGTCATTGAAAAACATTAAATGCATATTTCAATTATCTGACTATTTATTTTGGTTTCATTTGGTGTTTCAGACAATAACACATACTGCTGAAGAAACCCCCACATTAGCCGGACAAACAGGGTTTCATGGAGCCTAATCAAGGTAATATACATAATGCATCAGAATACCATTGCTATAAAAATGTACGGTCTTAATTAGAAGGAAATATCGACCAATTAATCATAAATGCATAGGTGACTATTTCGTGATAATATAAATTAACTGAAATGTATATCTCGGCTGAAGAATTTACAACTTTACCTGTACCATTTGTTGTATATTTTGTAATTATAATACTTACAAGGCTGAAAACTTATTTATTTTTCTTACAACTTAGACAAAACACACTCGAAGTCTTCCTGGGTAGATCTAGTACAAAGCATATGCGGAAAAAGTTCTTTGCTCAAGGACATCACAAATAGCCGTAGTGGAGGATTGAACCCACGACCCTCCGATCATGAGTTAGGTGGTCTACCACTGGACCACGCGCTCAATAATTTTACTGACAGGCCATACATTTTAAGCAACACCGTTAATGTGATGAAAAGATCAATCCAATAATCTGAGGATAGACCAGTCAGTAATGCATTAATTTAGCATTGTAATGTTTATTGTCAATGTTTATTTTAGATCACACAGAGTGAGGAGGACAAAATTTGTTGGCAGACGAATTACACATCAGTGGCAAGAGGAAGACACTTCGAAACACTGGTACAATGGAACCGTTTTAAGTGTCCGTTCGGCTAAAGATGGTGATCCAGGTGCAATTTACCAAGTGCTCTACGATAGAGGGTGAAGCTTTGGATGTAGAAAATTTGTCTTTAGATTATAATAAATGTTTACTGAAATTCATCGACGTTTGAGTAACAATCAAACTAAAGCCTGAAAACATTTGTAATGTTTAAGTTGCACTTTTGGATTCTGTTAAAACAGTGAAAGATTACATTTGCATTCCGTGACTGCAGTTCTTGGGATATTCACACATGCATATGATTGCATTACCAAAGTGGAGTACTTAAATTATTGGATAATTGACGAACATTTATAGATTGGATTTTTTATTTGTAGATGTGCATATAACATTTGAATTCTGTGACTGCAGTTACTGAGATATTTAAACCTGGATTTGGTTTTCTTGGTATTACCGAAGTGAAAATACCGATATTGTTTGATAATTGAGGAACATATATAGATTTCCTTAAAACATTACTTGAAATAGTTTTAGTGTTGGAATTGCATTGTTGGATTGCATTGTTGTGACTGCAGTTATTAACACCTGTCAAATTAAGTGTAATCTTATGGACATTTTGACACACACAATGATGACAGCTACATAGAAAAGTGCCAGGAAAAAGGTAATTATTTATATTCTTGGTTTCATTCAGTCAATGATATTTACTTTAACAATGTATTTTTAAATTCTGTTTAGTGTTACTTATTTTTATATGTAACTCTATAGTTATGAGAGAAAAAAATACAACTTTATCTTCACTTGTAAATTGAATTTAATAAAAACCTGTAACTTTCTTAGGCCATCATACTTGTGAAAGTACTTCCATTTCATGGACAATGCTATGTGCATATTTTTGTTTGTGATGAAATACACAGTTAGAAAAAAAGGAATATAGTCAACAATTACAAGTGTTTCAATTTGGTTTTCTTCTAGGTTGTCCTAGAGGGTGATTTATACGACTTAAACACTTATTACTGGACTTGCTGTACTTGTCAATATTTCACTGCGAGGTTTGAAAAATAGTAATAGTTCCATGTTAATTATTTTTATTTTATGTTTTTCATTTCTAATACTCATTTATCATATACTTGTACATACTTTTTATTAAATAACAACTCAATATCAGTGAATAAATGATATTGTATTTGAATTTTGAAAAACAAAATTAACATGAATTTTCCTATTCCATATTAATCAGCCATCTTGGAACCAACTTAAAAAACGAGAGGAAACGAGATATTATCACTTACAATATATAGTGAAAGCGTATTAACAGAAAGAGGAAACGCGAGTGAATAGACAAATATACAAAGTGTGCGTTTTGATAGACCAATTTGATTGGATACACAAGTTTAGTTATTTGATACAGACATTATTAGGAATTGAATTATTATTGTGCACAAATATATATAGTGCTTAATGTGAAATATGAAGGAGCCGGTGGACCAATGGTCGATGAGTCATTTTTATTGGCGAGTCTCTGGCCACTGACAATTATAAACATATGTACACTCAACTCAAAAATGAAACCATACAGTTTTGTTTCCTAAATATCTGTTTCATTGTATGTCCAATTTCATTAAAAAAGTTATATTTATGCTGAATTAGCAACTGGGCATCCATTGCCACCATTTAAGTGGGAGTGGGTGTCCGTGCACGCACACAACGCTCGAATATTGCGAAACATACGAATCGCCCGTTCTCGCTCTATGATCATGAATTGCACGTGTTTCACTGCTTGTTTCAATACATATTCAGTATAAAATTAATCACTAGACAAGTTAACTAGCAACAGCACTACAAAATGCTTGTACAACTTCTACCGACAGTGTTTGTAATTCAGATAGCGCTGGGCGAACAGAAATTAATCTCATCACATCCATTTTCTAACGATCAGCTTACCAACATACAGTTTCACAATAAAGATATATATGTGGCAGGCCGTGGGCAAATTTACAAACTCGATAAAGATTTGAACGTTTTAGATAAAGCAGTAACATGTGATGTCGAAACAGACGTCTGTGATAATGTTAACAAGATTATGTTGGTGATTGATGCTACAGAGGAACTGATTGTCTGCGGCACGGGGAATGATGGCAAATGTGAAATGATGATTCTAAGTAATATCAACACTGTGACACACGCAGGTTCAAACACTTTGAAAGTTTCTACTGATGAGAAAAGACCAGCGCATGCATTTATCATGCCAGATGGGAACCTGATTGGAGTTACATTTGGATCAGGGCTAAAAGGTTACTACTTCAGCTGTTCGTAAAGGAATATCATATAGATATGCTATAAGTACCAGACATCTTTCAGATGGAATATTTACACCGGAAAAATGGCTAACATTTGACATATGTGTAAGTGATGGTGAAAAGGAAATCCTTTAGAATTGCAAGTAAGGTTATTACAAGATTATAAAATTTATTTGAAGGGCGAATTTCAACATAATGTATTCAGTTATTTTACAACAATCCAAAATAATTTCGTTGGAGATAACATATATGTTTCAAAGCTGATAAGGATTTGTTAAAATGATACAAGTAGCAACTACTATTCATATGCAGATATACCTATTTCCTGCCAGAAAGATGGACTTGTATACAATCTGCTACAATATGTTGGCAGTTTGGACCAACTCAATGGTTCACTGTTTATAGCAACATTCAGTGCTGGAGATAACCCAGAATCTACGTCTTGAGACAGTGCCATATTTGTTACCGAACTCGCTGACTTAGATCAAGCAATAATGGCGGCAAAGAAACATTTTTTCTTTGTCCAAGGTCGCATAGATCTGACATTGAACGATACCTTCCAAATAATGTTTCAAATCTGTGTTGGACTAGCTCAGTAAGTATTTTAAGATTTGCTTTTGATAGACAATTACCTGTTATCTATAGGTATTATCCATATATATTTCGATATCGTAGTGCAGTGCAGTACCACACAGCACAGCATAGCACATTACAGAACAGAACAGTGCAGCGCGACACAGCGCAGCACAGCGTATTACAGTGCAGTGCAGTGCCAAACAGCACATCACATTACAGAACAGAACAATGCAAGGCCACACAGCAAAGCACAGCGCTGAGCAGTGCAGTGCCACACAGCACAACACAGTGCAGTACAGAACAATTCAACGCGACACAGCGCAGCACAGCGTATTACAGTGTAATGCAGTGCCACACAGCAGAGCACAGCGCAGAGCAGCACTGAGCAGTGAAGCACAATGCAGTGCAGTGCAGTGCCACACAGCACAACACAGTACAGTACAGAACAATGCAGCGCGACACAACGCAGCACAGTACAGTGCAGTGCAGTGTCACACAGCACAACACAGTACAGTACAGAACAATGCAGCGCGACGCAGCGCAGCACAGCGTATTGCAGTGCAGTGCAGTGCCACATAGCACATTACAGAACAGAACAGTGCAGCGCGGCACAGCAAAGCGCATTACAGTACAATGCAGCACAACACGGTGCATTACAGGGAATACAGTGTAGTTGGAGCAGTTTACCAGCTTTTTACTTGAGGATTTGCAAATACATATCTAGATATAGATTTTTATGACCACAGTAAACTCTGTACAGTTGAATAAAATTAATTTTACATTGTTTGTAAATTCGATCATACACTGTATCAGCCCATATAAAGATATATTGCCACACAAGACTGATAGCAACAGTAAAAAACATATATCTTTATTTTCCTCCAAATCATACAGGAGAGCATACAAACAATAATATACATTGTTGACAAAAGACAAATGAAAAAAAGGTAATACTATACAGATTGAATACATAATATAAAGTAACGATAATTTACAATTGACAAAACGATATACAGTCATTTGATAGCTATAATATCATGCACACACACAGACAAACTCGCTCGCACACAAACACACTCACTCACGCACGCTGACATAAATACACAGACGCTAAATGAATTATCTTCATATGAAATAAACCTATCGAAACGAAAATTAAGAATTATTAACATGAAAAGCAAATTCATTTGAATCCATATTGGTACATATTCTCTTTATAATATGGCTACATCATCGAAACGAAATATAAGGTAACCATAGAGAACGTTTAATATGGTTTAATAAGCCAGTTTGCACGATTTTGATTAATATTTGATAGTTTATTAACTGCATGACATATTACTTATAACTGCAATACCACATGTTATGAAATGCTAAAACACATATTTTCAAACAGTCCAAGCTGTCTTTTTCATTTAAGAAATATTTCATTCCTGTAAACATATGTATTAATTGTACACGTGTTGGCATATACATTATATAGCAAAACAATTTTACACCATACCTCACATATAATTTTTGCCATAAATTATTCCGTTTGCTATTGTTATAAATACAATCAAGTAGAACATGTTCAACTAAGTATGAAGATGGCAATCCACATTTGGAACAATTTTGCTGAAATGGTCTTGAGAAAAACCTACACATTATATATGCCATTGTACTACATGATTCTGTATAAATCTTTTCAGTTTTACTCAGTTTCCAGAGTAAGCACAAATCAAAGTTACAATGGATAAGATTGAATCCATTGAGAGATTCATCATTTTGACATTTATTTAGTAACTGTTTGTTTTCGAACCCATAAACAGCAGTATTCACTATTTTTTTCCATTGAAATTTTGACGGAAAAACACTTGTCTGAGAATATTCATCTAAGTACGATGAAATATGATATTTTTTACAAACAATTTTTATATCGGCAATGAAACCTTTAACTTTAGTAGGTATTAACTTATAGTCAAATAAACGATTCACAAATATTTGCTTTGCTATGAAGTAGGGTGACAACCTACAGAGCTGACCTAAAAATATAAGTTTTCTTTTATCAATTTCAGCTTCCATTGATAGGCATCCTAACATACTTAGTACTACGTCTGTTCTTGTATACTTTGGTATTGACTGAATGTGTTTTAAACAGAACCTGTGTGCTCTTTCAATAGTAAGTATATGGGCATTAGTTAGATTATGCCATAGCTCACAGCCGTACAAAGCTTTCGGCAAGACAACCGACTTATATATTTGTTTCGCCGTTGCTGGGTGAATTCCCCCAGAATATACGCCACAATTTATTATATTTAAAAAGGTACTCCTAATTTTGTAGTTCGCTTCCTTTATAATGTCATTATTATTCTCGTATTTATTGAAAAGTACACCTAAATGTGTATACTGCTCCACTTCATCTACTTTACTGTCCCCAAGAATCCATTTACGTGTGTTTAATTTATATTTATTGCGTGATTCATGAGATATAATGACCGAGCATTTAAAAGCATTGTAAAAATAATGGTGTTCGATACCATATTTGTAGCAGATATCAATCATGTGACTTAACCCAGTTTTAGATAAAGATAATAAAACCATATCATCAGCTGATGTAGGACAGGAGCAGTTAATATTGTACATATAAAAAAACATATTCTGAGGCTACTAACTTATCCATAAGATCATTTATAAACACGATGTACAGAAAAGGACTGAGAATCCCTCCCTGTCTGGTACCTTGTAATACTGGGAACCAGTCTGAAAAGTGACCTTGGTTTCTGACACATGGTCATATTGGTTTATAAGTTAAAAACAACTTTAAGAATGTATAACGGTAATCCAAATTTGAACAATATTACAATAAGAGCCTCATGCCAAACGGTATCAAATGCACGGCGTACATCTAGAAAAGCAATATTTAATTGACTGTCATTTTCTTTAGCGAAGTAAGAGCATTCACGCAGAACAAAAGAAGTCATCATGCAGCCAATACCCCGTTGAAACTCACCTTGTAACTTATTAATTTTCTGATACGCACAATTGCGTTCAATTCTATCGAGTAGTACAGATTCATATAATTTTAACAGTACTGATGAGAGAGTAATTGCTCGATAACTATTCGGGTCGGTCTTTGCCTTTTTACCACCTTTATATAAAAGTATGATTATACCTTTCTTCATATCATTTGGCGTATGCGCATATGTAGTCATATTTTGAAATAGTTTTGCTAAGAGTTTCAATACTATTTCACCACCATAGGTAATATTTTCGTAATAAACATTATCACACCCGCAAGCTTTAAACTGTTTTGCTTTTCGGCAGGCTACAAGCACTTCGTTAGTACTTATAGACGGAACAGTTGTGTATGTTACATGCGATAATAAGTTATTTATCGTGTGGTATTCACTTTTGTAACTGTCATTTATTAATCCATCATACAAAATAGGATTATCAGGTGTGTATAGCTCTTTAAAAAAATACCCCCATTGAATTGTATCTGATTTTTGATCCCGGTATGTGGTACCATTAAATTTCATTTCTGTCCCAGGTGACATGTTTGATTTTCTCTTTCTGGAATTAATAAGCTTCCAGAATGAGGCATTATCAATTTCCGCAGCTTTATCTATTTCTTCATTTTGTTTCTGTAGATAGAGTTCAACTTTATGTCTGTGCAATTTTCTAAATAAACATTTCGCCCCTTTATATTCATTATAAGACAAAAATGATGCTCCCCTAGGTTTGCCCTCCCCAATCCAACTTTTACGTTTAGTTGTCATACACTTATGTGCATTTCTTAGTTCTTCATCCCAGTAAGGCTTCAAAAAGTGTCTGAATTTTGTCTTAGGGATACATGCATCAGTAGCATTATTGAGGGAATTAACAATTGTTTTATATAGGTTATCAATATCTGAGGTCGATCTAACAGCGTTAAAGGATTTTACCACAATGTACATCATTTTCAATATAATATTTATATTCCGTTACATTTTCTTCACGGATTTTACGCCAGTTTACTCTAAGTGGCATATTGCTATCATCGAGTTCTGCGATACACGGTAATGTGATATTACAGAGCACTGGTCTGTGGTTTGATACATTTAACGCATCATCATCCGGTATCGAACAGGAATTAATAAGATCTTTTTTCTCGACAGGAAATAATATATGGTCAATCAGTGTTTCAGATTTTCCATTATAATTAGATGTGAGAAGGACATCCCTGTGCACGTGCACGTTGAAGTTACAGATAAAAGAGTATTATCTAATACAAACTTGCTTAAACTATAGATTCTAGAGTCTACGGGCTTAGCGAATGGACTTCTTAATTCGGTATTCATGTCACCCATGACAATAACCAGTCCCTTATCACTATACATACTTAAGATATCCTCAAGTTTATTAATATAATCCCTATATTTCTGAATAGAGTGATTTCGGCATGGCAAGTATACTTGAAAAATATACAAGCAATTGCATGGGTTTAATATTAATTCTATTCCAATTATTCTGTCATCATCTGTAGAAATGGTTGAGATCATATGATCTATTTTTTTATGCCATTAAATCCCCACACCACCTTTACCAACTTTGCGTCTGCTTGGTAAAATCAGATCTGCATCAGAAACTGCATGAGCCCTATAGTTGTTATCAATGCTGTCTAAAAAATGCAAATCTTTATCATACAACCAGTGTTCAGATATACCACAAATATCAATATTACTATTATTTAACATATTTACGAGATATGTTGAACTGGACATTATGCCTGTAGCATTCCATGTCATTAAATTTAAATTGTTCAGACTAGCCATTATGTTTTGATAATCTTACAAACTGATATATTGCGTGAGCTAATCTATACACTCATCTAAATACTCGTACGGATTGTAATCATTGAAACCGTGGTACGAGTAGTCATTATCACTCACAAAGCCATTATCTGCATAACGGTTTTTGTAGTGACTATACCCTTTCTTTGGTGACGGACCGTTATGTTTATCCGAATTGTACCCACGCCTTGTTAACCATGGGCGGCAAATGAGACCTCTGGGCCAGAAGTACGGCAGTTCTACTAGTGACGCATTATCATTGTCCTCTACATTTAGACGCACGACAACAGAATTGTACTTTCTGTGTATTCGTATAGTCGTGTATTCGTTCAAGTAAGAACGTATGTGTTTGATGTATGTTATATTATGTGCTTAAAAGGAATGTTAAACATATTCATATTTTTTATCTGAAATAAAGAAAGAATTCATTCCGAATAATTAATATTGGCTAAAAACTTGTTTAAAAAAACACAATACAACAATCCTTTATACATGTAATTAGTTTGCCTTATTCTATTGATAATAAAGTATACTTGCTATACTTACTAGTGAAAAAACATCATGCACTTTCTCCATAAAAAAGAAAATTGACTGTTTTTTCCTTGCAAGATTTTCTTACCAAATTTTGATATCTGATTTTGATAACTTTTAACCTCACAAATAAAACCAATTAACCATTGTGTATGTATGTATGTATGTATGTGTGTGTGTGTGTGTGTGTGTGTGTGTGTGTTATATGAGTTCATGCATACATATTTGGTGATGTATGCATGCTATTTCTTATTTTTTGCATGGTATATCTCTTTAAAAATGTTGTGATATAAGTTGAAATATGTATATATATATATGGAGATAATTATGTATGAACAACCAGACATAAATGTGCAGACCAGAGTACGGCGAGCGCGACTAGCTACAATGCAAACCATAGACATAATATCGAGGCATCTATCAAACCAATATATTAGTGTCAACTATGAGTTATATGCTATGGTTATACTTGCAACTCATCTGGATTGGACGGACAATTTACAAATATGAACTGATAGCTTTATGTGGTAGGATCCAGTTAAAGATTCATGACTATTCACATGCATGTAAAACCATAGTATATAAGTCATGGATGTGATTTATGTCTGGTTGTTCATGTTCACAAATATTTATCTCCATATATATATCGTACCTTGTGAATGTGCATCTGAAAATATCCTTAAAATCAGAAATTTCTTTGTTGTGATTCCAATAATCTCTCTTTATTTACACTGACCCAAAATGAAACTTAACATCGACTTTAACAGTATATTTTCTGCTGATACATGAATATTCAGAGTTATAGAATGTTTTCATCGAAGCTTTTTAGCTATTTTTATGTTTCTGTGTAATTAACAAGATATCATCAGACATCGCGTGTTTTTTTTTCTAAACAATTAAGTGAGGAAGGGTCAAAATGATCACATAACCTTTGAAAAAGACATAAAGTGCTAACTGAGTACAATCACTGATTTCTTAAAACGTCAGTAACCAGTGTGGCCTCCGTTTTTACGAATGCATTCCTGAATACGTTTTATCTATGAATTTACGTAATGTTGAATAAGCGTGTCTGGAAAACGTTGTCATTCCAACAGAAGTTCATTTCGGAAGTCGTTTATGATATCAATTTGATGATTGGACCTGACCCTCCGACCCGAATCAGCCCGTGTGGTTCCGGCTAAAAATAGAATCACTGTCGATCTCTGCAGACTGGTAGGAATCCTCCGAACGGGTGTCATGTTCATTTTATAATTTTTGTCATGTTCACTATTGTGGTTAAATTATCAATCCCTGTGTGGTTCCAAGAAGCCATATGAGTAATGGCAAGAATAGGATCACTGTGGCTCATGCATGTCGTAGTAAGAGACAATTTGAGTAATATGATAGAATTTGCTGGAAACACTGCAGTTCTGCAGGTATCAAAGTTCTAATTCATTCTGCATATTCATTTCTTGGTGTATTTTTTTAATCTGTATATTGATTTATTTATTTTTGTACATGTAGAGTGAACCTGGAATCTTCCGTCCTGTTGGCGTTGAATAACCTATAATGTGTTGGTACGCCGTAAAACCTCATTCATTCATTCCGATCCGAATCATTCCATACGTGTTCTATGGGTTCAGGCTCGGGTGTGCAGAGATATTACCACTGGTTTCGCGTGTATTGCAAATGACTTCGTGCCTATAACAGTCGGGAAGCTCTATGGCGCGCTGCCGGAATCTTACACGTGTATGGCCGACGAGTATCCATTGGAACACGCAATCGTGAAACATCAGGTATTTCCGTATCCTCCGTATAGGCATAATACCATCATTGCAAAACAGGAAGTGCTTCCGTGGGGTTCCATCGCATGATGGCTGCCATGAATAATCCTAGTTTCTTTTTCTCTAAAAATACATTTTCACATTTTTTATTGTCATTTTTGGTTTGAGTGGCATTGTTAATCTATTTGGAACATTTCAGAAGCATTGTCATGTTTGAATTGTGAATTTAGGAGAAAAAAAAGATTTTGAGATGAGGGTATGAATACAATATTTTGGAAGTTTACTTCCGTTTTTTCAACGGTGTTTACACTTGACATAAAAAAAATCTCTTATATGACACATGACCCCTACTTTTTTCATCATATTTTGGTAGCGCAGAGGTTGGCAAACAGGAATATGTAAATTTCACTTCTTTCATTTGGGTCTCTCTATGAATGACAAGCGTTCAAACTATTATTATTTACTATAGAATAAAGAACAAAAATCACTGGTGGGTTTACACCTATAAGGGAGACTACCAGTAATTGTAGACATTTTTAAAACTGTCGTCTGCAAGATTTTCAGCAACAACAATGGATAAGAATCATTTTATTAACCCTTTACTCCATAGATACCAATCACAGAAGGCCTTTGAAAACAGTGCAGGAAGAGTTCTGATTGATCGTGACGAGCAATCTTAACACTTCCTGCACTGTTTTTCACTATGTCAGTTAATATATACATAGTTAACCCAATAATTGAAAAGCCTTCTGTATTAGAGGTGTCCAAAGGTGTCTATATGAAGTAAAGGGTTAATACAACTTAACAAAGAATACATGAAAATAGCATAAATCATGGCGGCAAAGGGTATAATAAGTGGTTAGGGAGTACATGTGAGAGTGGGTGGCAATATATGGGAAAATTCGTGATAAATTTCCTAATCAACCACATTCAAAGCACTTTTATGTACATAAAGTTATATATATGTTAAATAATGGTTTTCAAGAGCTACCAGAGGGTCTACATGTATCACATTTATGTCATTTCAGTTTGTGTGTTAATCCATTACATTTAAGCTTAGAGCCACAATGCATAACTAATGAACGCCAGCAGTGTGACGACCAGTGCTCATCACACAGTTTGTTAAATTTTCAGTTTCCTGACTGCATTTTATAGCTTTTATGTACCATTTTATGTTGTTAGTTCTTAAAACATAATTAAAATAACACAAAAAAATAGAAACTCAAATCATTATGTACATATTTACAGTTTTATGCCTTCAGTTAACTGTTTGCTTTTGTTTTTTATTTTTCAGTGTTTGTGTAACTTTTCGCAGTTTAGTGTTTGAGACAGCCCAGACCACAACAGACTGATTCAGCCACAGTATATATTATGGTAAGCTTATTTTTGTTTATATTTTATAGAGCTCTATCATTTTATGCATAGTGATGGTCATTAAGTTTTTGTAAGTTTGAGAAGTTTGGTTTTAGATCAGTCATACCATTTGAATAGTGCAACTCTGAGTGCATTTTGTATCGTCGCAAGCGTGTAGCATATCGCGATGTTTTCGCTCGAACCATATACCTCTGACTTTTACTCCGTATTTCTCGTAGGTCAGTTTAAATTAAGTGTTGAATAACAGAAGAACCATACTGAAATTTTACGCCAAGTGCCTGGCACTTCATTAATACTGACTCTGCATAGACATGATTAATGCGTAGAATTTGGCCATTAATTCTACCATGACAATTTTGTGGAAATGTAGCAGCTTTTGGCAAGCATGCTTGATATGCTCTATTTACTGCCTCAGTTTTTTTAGTAGAAGTTAAAAGCTGGGTTTTCATTATACTGTCAGGCCCCAAAAACATCATTATACACTTACAAAGTATTTGTTGATCAGTTTCAGTCATTTTTTGTTTGATGTTTGATGGTAAATAATTTTTAGTGCGTCTGAAATCACCAGGACACATAACACTGTGTTTGGCACAAGAGTCGCCACAATAATCTTTAAAACATAGCACTATAGCTCCTATTGCAGCTGGCATTTTACTTTTAATTTGTTCTATATTGCTGTCAAACACCACATGAGCTTTCTTAAGCTCTGCCAAACATCTAGCTTTCACTGACAAAGCAAATCTGTTCTTTAAATGTATTTTCTTTGCACCGCTAAACATATTTTTACTAAACGGTGCTTTGTTAATTTCTCTTTTAAGGGAGTTACTCATGTGTGTGATATCTTTTAAGTGTGTTACACGAGTACCCTGTTCTTTATCAACACCACTGTGAGCTTTTGAGTCACCATCCCCAGTGTAATGTGTAATTTTAAGTTGTTTATTCACTTCATTGGTGACCAATGCATTCCATTTTGCTTCATTTCCGATTGATTCGGTTTCATTCAAATTTGCTGTACAGTGACCCGGATGATTAGGACATTGAACTTTGCTACCATTGTTTTTTAATTTTGTGGAAACTGGACATATTTTACAACCAACTTATCACCTATTATTTGTTTGTTTCTTGTGTTATTTTCACACATGGTAGCAGTGACTATTGTGCCTGTCTGAAAAGGCGTACTCTCAGAATTGAACAACGGGTTATTGTAACAACTGTCACCTTCACAAATTACCTCATTTTTATTTTTATTACCATAAAGTTTGTTGTCAGTTTTTATTTATTCCCATATTTCAGTAATGTTTATTTGGTTTAGAGTTTCTACTTCTTTACCAACCTTATTTGCAAGATTTTGCATAGCATTTCTTGAAGGTGGTATGATATTTGAATTCACAAGTATTATGGAGGCCCAAGTATTACTGATGGTAGTAGCCATTAGACCCATTTAAAAACCTACATTTACCTATGCAGGTTTCCTGCCTCTTTTGTTTGTTTTTATCTCATCATACAGTTTATAATATTTACTTATGTAGGGGCATTTTGAACATTTTAGTCGCTCTCTCCTAAAAAGAATAAGCAAACAAAAAAAAACGCACGCGCGCGTATATGTATACGCGTATCCATTCAAACATTCGTTAAGGTGCGTAGAATAAAATATCATTTCTTTAATGAAAATATTAAAAAACAAAAAGAAAATTTCGTTTTTTTCTGTTCTTTAAATGAATATTTTGTATATTCTGTTCTATATAAAATATTTTGTCAGCAATGATGTCCAATGACGTTAAAAGTAGTTTGTCGTAACGTTGCAACGCGGGATAAATTGATCAGTTGTATTGTCTTTGTTTGCCTTGGGTCATAAGTTTATTGGTCATAAAACAGTAGGGTGCCCCTAATAAACTGACCATGAAGGATAATTGGCAAACAGAGCATTTGTTTGTTGTTATCATGATGACGCTTGGGGATTTATTTTTATAAACGATTTAATCTTAATGAAATTAATAAATAAAAATTAAGACATTGGTCCTTTATACAGTTAATTTTTCTGCTTATTACTGTAGGCGTGAATTTAATATTGTCAATATTTGTATTTAACAACTATTAGGAGTTAAACTCTCAACCCAAAACTGTTAATGAATCTAAAAATATTAGTGACAAGGATAATTAAATGGGTGAGTTTGTACGTGAGTGAGGGAATGGATAAATGAATAAATGAATGAATGAATGAAAATATGTAGCAGTATGTTAATTTGTTGTTTTTGTACATGTAGAGTGAACCTGGAATCTTCCTTCATGTTGGCGTCGGATAACCTATAGTGTGTTAGTACGCCGTAAAACCCTATTCATTCATTATTCATTGAATTGAATACTTTTCGCTGGTCATCTTGTATTATCATCGATTAAAGGTTAACGGTTCCAGAATGATTAACAAACTAATGTAAACGATAACATAGCATAATTCATCCCATTTACTGCCTTCAGTATAAATTTTCATAGTGGTCCCAAGTCAATAAAATATACACTACTGGTCAATTGGTCAATGGTCAATTGTCAATTGGTAAATGCAGTCTGGTCAACAAAATTGACACACCCAAAATTACGGATTTTTCTTACAGTATAGTTACAACTTTATCATAAAATTTCTTTACTTTGCTTAATGTAACTTTCAACTAAATATATATCCATGTATACTTGATACCGCGATATACCTATTACCGCCAGTGCCAGTATAATAACAATCTGGGAAGACATACACAAAGCTCCAACGTCCGTTAGCGTTGGCATTTGTTTGCATTTCGTATCGGCAACTTTTTTTTAATCAGCACACTAAAGTAACCTTATTACTGTTTAGTATTGGTGCCATTCTTTACATGGTTGAACATTCTTTAGACTCGCGGTATTATGTATGACCAGTACATGTTCAATATTATCAACCATAAAAGTATTCAAAAAACTAACACGTTGCTTTCTTCCAATATTTAGTTCAACTTTCTTGGCGTTGGTGAGGGTTTGGAGTTACATGAAAATCAGTATGTACCCCCTGGGTTTCCGATCCGAGGCATACGTCAGATGAATGACAACATCTTTGTATTGACAGAGGGAAAGGTAAATGTTCTACAACGACGAACATTATTGAACAATGCAACGTTTTATAATGGTATTAATTGGTTTCATGTATCTGTTGGGCGGTAAATTTCAGTTCATCAACATTATTTACTTTCAAAGCACTACATTTTTTAACGATGAAAGTTCACATTCTGCAGTTTATATAATAGTTTCTCATAGAAATACTAATATATTACAATAAAAAACACAATTTTCGATACATATTTGTGTTATTAATAATTATAATGACATTTTTATGAGAAAAAATGTATAGTTGAAGTCGATCAATGTCATACTGCTTCTTAAGAAATTAATATTTGTGAATTAAGAATTTAAGATAGTTAGGAAGTCCTAATTTGTGTCTTTGCAAAGAGAATCATTTTTGTTGGTTTAAAAAAATATAAAAGTGTGCAAAATGTCAATATTGAACTTAGTTTATGTATCATAGAACAATTCCAGTGAATCTTATGTAACCGAATTATATAGTTTTTATATTTAAAGACCTTTTTTACCTTTTCATTTTTGTATACAACCGTAGGAGGAACATTACTTTACTTTAAACATATTTTATTGCTTTTTTTTATATACATGTAGTAGCAAAAGGGTTGGGCCACAAGTTATCCAACGTTAAAATTGGCCCTTCCCAACAACAAATTATTTACAAAAAACAATCAAGATAGCAGTAAAACATATTCATATATGAAGCAAGAAGAAAAAATGAAATAGGATACATTGTTTAAATATATGCTTCCGATGCTGACCTTAAATGAGGGGCTCCCTATGGTAGAGCCGCCTCATAAAAGAGAAACAATGGAAGCATAAAAACAAACAGTTGAAGAGGATTGAACCGTAGGACTGTTAAACAAGAGTAGATATCGAAAACAATACAATTAATATAATCATGGTGACTCAAAATTCATGGAATATTGGAGCTAATTGAGATTTGATAATTTCGACCAGAACAAAGTGTGTTTTAAATGTTCATTTAAAAAAGTGGTTTGATGTGCTGAGGAACTGACGACGACATATAGCAGACATTACATATTTGTCAATTATACTACGTAATATTGACAGAAACTAGTTAACTGTATGGACGGACAACTATATAAAAAAAATTTGTTAACGCGAAAATAACTTGAATAATTATGATATGCAGTAACACATGGTTTACTGTACGGACGGACCGACGACAAATGGCGAACATTACTTTGTTATAATTGACGTATATTATTGATACATTATTACATAACTGATTCATATACACACATACATATACACATACATAAACACACATGTACTCATACACATATATACATATACACATATATATATACATTCGTATACATACACATATGCATACACATATATAGACATGTACACACAAATACATATACTCATGTACATATTTTATACATATACATATACACATATACGTATATATGTTTATGTATTCATTTATGATATGAAATGATATACATTATTGTAACATTAAATAGCATAATAACCTAATGTTTACTAACACACAATTTTTAACAATAACAAAATTACTTGACCAGTACGGCGTACATTATACAAGAAATTACACAGACTCGTGACTCTCTCTCTCTCTCTCTCTCTCCCCTTCGTTCTCTCATTCTTTTTCTCTCTCTGTGAAATATGTACAACAGTTATATAAATTTTAGCAAAAGCTTATTTAACTACAAAATAACTTTAAATGTTGTATACTTATCATTGTACATGTTTATAAGGATCATGTATATTATTGGTAATTGTCGCACAATAAAATATCAATACTAAGTTTGCTATAACTTATATTTACTTCAGTGATCAGCCGGGCCCGATTAGCTCAGTCGGTTACGCGTCTGACTATCAATCCAGGGGTCTTGAGTTCGAATCCCCCGCCCGGCAACAGTCTCCGTGATGATTGATATACGACATTGTGTCTCATTATCATTCATCTCTCACCACTGATTCAAGTGGGAAAGTTATCAGTTACTTGCGGAGACGGGGTGTGCTCGAGTACTGGTTAATCCCAGGAAACAGTGGTTAGGTTAACTGATCGTCTGTTAGCCCTCGATGGCATAAGAATGACGCTAAATATTCAATCAATACTTCAGTGATCACCGTCTATATGTGAGACATACTTTTACGATATATATATAACGGTATTCTGCACGTGTTTGTCGAGATAAGTATCCATTATAACGAATGGTCTATGTGGGACATGTTAATCATACTTCAGGTAGAAGTTTACGCTGCGACAATGATAAAGTAATCTATGTCTATGAGGTATATCTATCTAGATCATGTAATCTTGACACAACACACTTTTTGTCCGTTTTGTCCTTGACATAGATCCTGCCGTCATACGTCCAGCACTGATTAATGTCTTTGTTTTTGACAAGTAGTCTTGCCGCCTTGTTAAGATTGTTGCGGTTGGCCGTCAAATCTTCGTTAATGAAAACGTGGGGAAACTTATTGTTGCCTTTGAATGCTGTTCGTTTCCAGTAGAAGTTGTCTCGTGCACGATAGGTGGCAAACTTCACAATGATGCCCCTCGGCGCTGTCCTGGATCGTCCAACGCGGTGCGTTCTGTCTATGTCTGTCAAGGTTATGTTGGACTGGATCTGGGACGCAATGTCCATAACGATGGCATCGGTGTTTTCTGACTCGCACTCTTTAACACCAACAATACGAATGCAGTTTCGACGACTGTATTGTTCAGCAGTGTCGCGGTCAACCTTTAGCCTGTCAACTTTGCTGGATAAGAGTGTTACCTGTTCGACCAGTTCAACATTTTCCTTTTCAAGCCAATCGATCCGCCGTTGAAGAGTGAGCGTGACCTCTGAAATGATTGACTTGACGACAGGCTCAACTTGCGAGTTTATCATTTCCTTCATCAATGTTGCAATCCTCGTGAAATGAGAGTGAATGGACTAGAGCTGGTTCAGCGTTGTCAGCAATGTCTGAAATGTCTGAAATGTCGGACTGTTTGGTCTTTTTCTCTGGATTATTCAAGGATTGGTTCAGAGATGAAGCTGACAGTTCACGTTTTTTAGTAGTCTCGTCAGACTTGTTGGGAGTCGATGCAACAATATCAGCAAACGACATGACGAAACTTGCACCGGATATTTGCCAAACAGTATAGTTACGAAATTATTGAGCGTGACAGGTATTCAAAATTGCGCTGGCGATTCCGGGGTTAAAACAGAGTTCAATGTAAATAAAACGTACTGTTCAAAATTTCTATTACGGATTACTCACGTTTCAACCGTCCATTTCAAGGAATTTCAAAAGCGCTACATAACACTTACATTCCGATACACATATATTGTCCGACTTTCCCTAAAATTTCATTTTAAAGTCACTTTCAGTACAAAATTGTTCACCTCTGAGCTCCGTAAAAATAAACATTACACCGCCATCTTGATCACGTGATCAGAAAAGATGAACATTGTGTTAAGAGATGACAAGTGTCACGTATGCTGATTTACAATGTCGATTTTTATTTTAATGATGCACTAGAAAAACAATATTAAAAGTAGGATATATCATAAAAATAATAATAAATCACAATAACACAGTATTCAATATTAACCTGTGTTATAAAGAATGATAAATTAGTATTTTATGAGAAACTATGTATGGTTGAAGTCAATTTAAGCTCTTGTAAGTTAAGAAATTCGAAATCTGCTTCAGTAGTTGTGAATTAAGATTGTAAAGTTGATCAGGAAGTGTTTAATTCTCTCTTTATTTTAGAAGAAATTAGTCCTTTTATAAATGTTAATATGGGTGGTCAATTATTGTGTTTTTTTATCGTATTTAGATAGTGAATTATTCAAATACAAACTGTTCAAAATATACAACAAGTGCTGACACTATGAAAGGTTGAAACCCACTATGTGGGTGGTATGTTTATAAACAAAGGTAACTCTTTTTTTTCTATAATATTTTTCTCATTTATTTCTCAAGATATATATAAGCGAAAGCACAATACATTTATCACATATTTTGTGAGACGTATTAGCAATCACCATTTAGTTATAACTATTCCTTTATTTGTAAGCCCTGTTTGTGAATAATATTTTATCTCAGATATTTCTGTGTTGGTGATGATTTCCTGTTTATCACAACTACTACTCTGTAAGCTGCGGTGATGAAAACTTATCTACCATAAACATTCCCTTGTTAGCATTGGTAGTTAACGTCTCACACACCAATTAGTTTTATACCGTTTTACATATAGAGACATGCACTTCTGGAACACTGAACACAATATCAATGGTTCTAAAGGTGTCTTGTTTCCATAGATAGTCATCTGTTAGTCAAAATATGCAGAAAAAAAAACATGAGGGTGAACGGATTGATTTTTCACAATTTCGATAGTTTGATGACACCCCATCGTGTTTGATAATTCTGCCCATTTGTTGCAGTGTATTACTACGCATATATAAACTGTTATATCTTCATCAAACAGTATCCAATGTCATACAAACATGGCAGAACTCATGAAAATATTCCAATGTTCTCATATGTACAAAGAATTATGGCAAGTTTAAGCTTTTTAACAAATATATTGCCGAACCGATTCACAGAACTCTAATTTCTGGGGGGCTATTGGTGAGACCTTAACCCGGACTTATCGCAAATATTTGTTACACTATTGTATACTGTGATGTAACGACAGGGACGAGCGAAGGTAACCAGGTTTTAGCTTCTCAGTGGTGATATTTGCTACTGACCGTTCTAAGTAAGTGACCACGTCTGTTGTCACATCTTTTGTATGTATAGGTAACATGTATGTGTTGTTCTTAATATAAATATATATTCTGTAAAAGCATTAATTTTCGCGAGGGTTTCATTTTCGATTTATTCGTTATGACAACATGATTCTTGAAATTTAATCTCTGCGAAAATATTTATCTATTTTTAAACGAAAACAAAAGTGTTCAAATGTTATCCCTCGAAGCAGAATTCGGACAAGCGTGAATGTGTAACGGATATGCTTCTACGTTCTTTACTGCCGAGCAATGCAGTCATTATACATAAAACAGGAATTCATGAATTTGTTGGACATTTAAATTCAGTAAACTTAAATATTTATATAAATGTTTTCATATTTTTGACACCAAATCATTTAAAGTAAAAACCAGTCCAAGTCTACAATTAGTACTTGTCATTTTAGAACAAAGTCGTGAAAGGGTTCTCAACAGAGAATAAACTTATTAAGGATGCATTTGACATTTATATATCACGTTTTTTCTTTGTTGAATCTGATGCACTTTTACCTATTGGAGGGTCCTCCGTGGCAGAAATAACTTCACTCAGATATATGTATTTTGGAGGGTCCTCTGTTGCCGAGTGGTCTAATGCGCTGTCTCAAGATCACTTACCTCTCGCCGCTAAGGTTTTAGGTTCGAGTCCCGCTCGCTCCAAAACTTTATGTGAGAAAGCTCGCCAGTTACTTGCAGAAGGACGGTAGTTCTACTCAGTCTGAAGTCTTCATCTACCAGTAAAACTGGATATGCCATATATAACCTGAAATGTGTTGAAAATGGCGTTAAACTCCATTCAAAGAAAAAACTACCTCGCGAATATTTGGTCTTTGAATTATCATGAAAATATTTATTTGTACAGTATGTTGCTTTGGTAATTGTGTCTGTTAAGTAGTACGTCTCTAGCTGCACATAACATTTTACATTTCATAATACATTTAATAGAAATATTAATAATTAAATATGTGAAACATGTAATATGGCTATCGATAGGAAAGCAACCGTAACATGTAAAGATATTTTAAGTCAGTTATTATAGTATATGAATTTGGTTTTATAAACTTTAGTTCATAACATAACGGAATAGTAGCTTACAAGCATTGACTATAGATAATTCATTAGACAGACTTCGATTTTGGTACTTATAACATAAATAATATAAGACGTTGTTTACTCAATATCTAGTATACTAATTTGCAAATTTGTTTTGTTAAATACAGTCAGAAAATACAACTGTAAAAAGTTGGCCATTGACTGTGGTAGCTGCAAAGCGTTAAACAGGATGAGGTATAGCTGCAACTGGTGCCAGGGTGATCATGCTCTATGTCACTATAACGGATCTGAATGGACGCCTACTTCCACATGTCAAGCTCCAGTTGTTACTAAGGTTTGTAGTGGTTACTTCGTTTTTGGTATGATTTACAATAAACAAACAAGGCCAGGACCAACTGTAATTTGTGCGATGGTAATCATGCTGTAGGTGATGTTTGTTTATCGTTTACAATATGTTCAGTTATATATATAGTATTATTTACAATAAATAAACAACCCCAGATACAGCTGTCGCTGGTTGGCTCGTAGTGATTAACCTGACGCGGGCTGTCAGCCAAACAAGTTGGTGATCCAATCGGTGATCGATACTGTTTCCAAGGCGGCCATTTCCTTAGACAAGCTTACGGTCTCTATATAAACACTACACTGTTGCTTGGACAAACAACGCCACGTGGTCAGTAGGCGGAGCAATAGTTGCTCTCGTATCGGGTCAATTTAATGGATGTGATTCCATTCTATTAGCAATTTACATATGAATTTGAAAATATTTATTTAATTGAACTGATGTATACATGGCATAGTAATGCACTAAGTAATAAATATTGAAAACATAGTCAAGGGAAACATACAAATAGAAATCTTGTAAACATGATACTCAAAATGGAAAACCTGACGGCTAAATGTCACCTATCACACATACAGTGTATTAAAGCATCAAAGGAGCAAGTGAGTTCAATAATTTTCATGATATGATTACCTAACGAGTAATCAATATGACAACAACCAAGGATTGTGCTTAGCGTGTTAATAACATCATCATTAAAGCTATGTAAATATTAACCATGTCGCGAAAGTTTCTTTTTATATCTGTGTTGAGAAAATAAGATAAAAAAAAACAGCGCTGCTGTTTAAATTTTTTTAGATATTAGGCACCATACATTCATAAATTCTCTACCAAGCTGCATCCTCTGGCAAAATTAATACGCTGAGAAATATAAACCTTGCTAGATGTTGCTCTGAATCATCATTCTGTCACCGTTGTTGGTTCGCATAAACCAGTATTAAGAAAGATAAGTATATCAAGAGAGACCGATATAAAATTGGAACGGAAACTCATTTGGATTAATCGTATTGTTTGCATTTGAGTAAAACATGAACCTTTCTCGTTGAAAAATATTCAATCAAGTTAACGACAGGTGGTACAGAGTTGCCAAGAAAAACATTAGCACTGGGGTAAAACTCTTCACACAACAAAATTCTCATACACATATACATACCACCTTGATGCTCTGAGGGGGTCGTGATGAAACTAAAAAATGTTATAAATACATGTGTTATTATTTCTGGAACTGACCTTTTGCATTACACATTATACGTATCACTAAACAGTTACACACCTTTTCCCCCACTGTAACATGATTCTTACGCTTTAAACAAGGCCTATATAATTTGGTTTTGAAATATTTTCAAAATGGTTCATAGTAGCTGTAATTTCTTGCTGCAGATAAGTAGAGCAAATGTTGGTATAGCATATACTGCAATAAGACATCACTGGTGTTAAAAGTGATTTTTATAGGATTTCAACAAATGCATGTATTTAAGAGCATTGGACTTATTTTTTAAAAAAAATCTCATTGTGTCACTGCACTATCTTTAAAAACATCCAACGTGGTCAAACTACCAGTTATTGTGCATTTTTATGTGGTTTTACAATCCTGCTATGAAAAATAATACAAAAAAATTCTATGTGGAATTCTATTTCTACCATTGAAATCCTAGACCTTATTTTATATAGAACAAAGGACACAATTCAACTTGTAATATACCAAATAACTGAGAAAAGAAAAGAACGCTTGTTTGCCGCAATAAACGGTCTAACCGAGAAAGGGAAGAAAGTCGAGGACTCCGAATTACGGACACTAATACCAGGGCCGAATTAGCATCAATATCGTCACAAACTGTATAGTGAGACCTTATACCTACATATGCACAAACATAGAATAATGTGTGTTAGTAATTCTGGAACTCACATTTTATATTAGCTATTACAGATAGTACCCCGAAAGGAGCATGTTCAGTTTTACACAGGTGTCGAAGTGATATTGTATAGAATAGATAATACCCCGAGATGGACCAAGGCAATGATATACACGTGTTACTATATATGGTTCTGAGTTTATATCATCATTGCCAGATATCAGTTCCGTGACACTGGCTAATGTCAGCTGGAGTAACATCACAGTTGTTGAAGATAAAAATAATCTGGAATTTTCAAAATCAGTGACAAAACAGTTGTTGATTTAAAGTTCCGTTAACAGCCTTTCAAATATTATTCGTTTTTTTAACATTTGTTAATTTTATCAACTAATTATTTTGTAGAATTGTTTGTACGTCTGAACAACAAAACACCAAACTTGTAGGAGTCCCAGGTGAGGTTATTGTTACTGTTGCTGTAAAACAATCCTCTAAGTCAGACGGTATTTATTTATCAGGTGAATAGTTTTCGAATTATCAAATTTTACATACACTTTATTGTATTTTTGTTGCTCTTGTTTATCATGTAGATATTAGGAAATGTTCTGCCATTCGATACATTTCACTGTAGTTATTTTATCCATCAAATTGGCATCCAAAATGTCAATGACACTATTTTGTTTTACATTGTTTTCTGAATACAAGTGGGGCGTCTGTCAACAAATCACTTTCTGAATTTTTTGTATTTTTTTAATAGTTTTTAATGTCATTTTCAACACATTTCAGGTTATATATGGCATTTCCAGTTGTCAAGGTGAAGGAAGACTTCAGACTCAGTCAGACTGTGTGGAATCACCGTCCTTCCGCAAATAACTGGAAACTTCCTCACATAAAGTTTTTGTAGCGAGCGGGACTCGAACGTTCGACCTTAGCGGTGATAATTCTCTGAATGGCGTCTTGAAGTTTTTCTGAAGCCTAATAGTGCTAAATAATTGATAGGAAAGAATGTATTGAAATAGGAACCAAACGATAACTAAAAGCGTAATTTTCTGTCATATATCGTTTATGTATGGTGAACATATTAATGATAGAGCCTGATTAATAAAAAACGTTCTTAAATATTATTTTCGTTTAAACTAGTGTCTAAGGCGCCAAACAAAATACAATACTAATCACTCTTTGAACAAGTACCTTGCATTGGAGGATTATAGCAGGCGGTACTATGATAACAGTAGATGGCGAAAATCTTACTGTGGGCAGCAATAGAGAGCTGTTGTGCTAGTTTATGTGTATGGACCCCTCGAAGTGCTTCATGTAAACAAGTTTTAGCCAGCCAAACAGAGTCGAGCCTGAGACGTTGCGATTAGTGAAATGACCATCAAGCGCTCTCTTGCTAACCAACTACCCACCAATACAGACGTTCACCATTCAAGGGACTAATTGAATAGCAGTGCATAACCCAACTTAAATTAAGGTATAACTAAGTTAAATTTATCTTGTCGCTTTACATTCTCTTGTATAGACCCTACTAGCCTGTACAACAGAGCTAACAGTTTTGTTTGACGATACACCTGTACTTAATGTTCAAGTATTACCAAAGATTGATCTTGATGCCATTAGTACAAGGTCATTATATTGTTATAGTGTGTAGCTTATCTAAGCCAGAACTTGAGGCTATTCGGACATTGTGTTACTTTTATGAATCGGCCCATTGGAGCATCAAGGCTCTATTCATATAAGCATAATGCTTAAATGGGGTCAATTTGTCGTTCAATTTATTAAAATGTTCAGTTTTTTTAAAATAAAAATTGCAATTAAACGTTTTGATCTATAGGTACAGATATAAATTAAATAGAATCTTTACGGTTTTATCTGTATTGGTACATGCACAAATATAAAACGTATATATACATACACATATAAACGTATATGATACACACATGCTAGAACTTCAATATTTATCTTAAATGCAATGTATCGGAGTTCTTGACATGACATCGTTGTTATATTATAATAATAATTCTTTTTTATTTTTTATATTTTACACTGTTATTTTATTATATAATGTTAACTGTTTTCAGCTTGGACTTTACCGTGCAGGGTGTAATACCTAGTGGTCTAAACAATACTATAACACAAGTGGCCATCGTTTTGCCTGAGAATGTTTTTGTTGCAAAGGAAATATCTGAATTACACTCTGCTACCAAACCTAAAGTTTGATTCTATTCCAGCAAAGAAGGGATTTCGAAAGTAAGTCCATACATTAGACGCTGTTTTTTATTTTGATTGTAATCGTTTTGGCATTAATTGTTGCGATCAATATAAACAGGTATGAGGTAATATTGCATAATAAATCAACAAAAGTAAGCATATTATATTTACAATTATCAAGTACCATAAACGCGTGGCGGTAGTGTAATGGACAGAGTGTTGGCCGCTCACTCCAGAGGTCGATCCCTGGCTCGACCTGATGTCTCTAATAAAACAACAGTACTGGTTCTTCCCAGGAAGCGAATTCGTCTGACCACTTGGTCTTGGTCAGAAGTGTTCAATCTAACTTGTGTAACGTTATGCTTTATTTAATTTCTAGTGTAGTTGTAGTTCGCGTACTATTGTCTACACATATGAACTCAGAGGAAAATATACAATAAAACACATAGAGGTCTCACTACACAGTTGTATTTTGTTCTTTGTTTTTTTTTAAAAATATGGTATTTCCATGGTTAAAATATTTCCACATAGTACTGTTTTAGCAAAAATGTATTTGCAAATAAAATTGCACAATAACTGGTAGGTTGAACAGCTTGTTTTTTTAAAGACAATGCAGTGAATCTGGTGAAGGGCACACATGTTCATAAAAACATGCATCTGTTAAGATCCTATACAAGTTATTTTTTTAACACCAGTGATGCCTTACTGCAGTATATGCTATGCCAGCTTTTACTTTACTCATCTACAGCAAGAAATCACAGCCACTATGAACCATTTCGAAATATTTCAAACTGAATTACACAGTACTTTTTTAAGTGCAATGATCTTACTACCGTGACGAAAAGGGGCGCAACTGTGCAATAATATCTCAACAATCTATTTAAGTGCAATGAGCTTACTGCCGTGACAATAAGGGGCGCAACTGTGCAATAATATCTCAACAATCTATTTTAGTGTAATTATATTGTAAATAAAATATTTAAAAAGAACGTACGTTGATGTGGTGGATCGACTGATATTTGATTATTGACTTTTAAACTATACAGAAATACTTTTGTTTACACTTACACTTAATGCATCTGTTCATACTATAAACTACTTGTTGTCGAACTTGTTGTATAGGTTGTAAAAAATATAAATTAACATGATGTATAGTCTTTATTTCTCGTTTTAGTCTAGGATTTAGAATGTATTTTATATAACCTTGTCAATCTAACAATATTCCAATGTGCCAATATGTATGATATATCGGCAAGGATATCCCCTTTTTCATTTGCTACATTTTCAATTGATCTAAATTAATTAATCAAAATTTATAAATTAATAACGTTCAGTTTTATCTCGTGTGTTACAGCGGTGGAACGTTGATAACCCTTACAGAAAAACGATTCGACAATGCTAACCTTGCTACCGTGAATGTTTGGTATGCCGGAATAAACACTGTGAGTCCGATGTTTATTTCTCAAATACGAATACATATTTTACCATAAAATACTTGGGAACATTATAAACAATAGAAAGTAGTTTTAGCTCGACTATTCGAAGAATAAAGAGAGCTATTCTAGTTAACCTGGCGTCGGCGTCTCCGTCACACCTTGGTTAAAGTTTTGCGTGCAATTTACTATGATCTCAGTAACCATTGCATGTATTTGAATGAAATTGCAACTCACCAAACCAATTTCAATAACTCTTGCATGAGTATAATGCAAATTGTGGCCCTTGTTTGACTTAGAAGTTTTAAAGTTTTACCATCAAGTCCATATCTCACCAATCACTCAATGTACATGTATTTGATTAAAGCTTCACACAAGGCTTCGCATTCACCAAACTTACTATAATAACTAAGTTTGATAACTCTTTACATGAATATAATGCAAATTATGGCCTTTTCTTGCTTAGAAATCTAGTTAAAGTTTCGCGCGCCATTATCTCACCAAGCACACAATGTATTTTATTGAAACTTCACACAAGACTTTCCAGTCATTAAACCTGCTACAATTACAATAATTAGGTACCTGTTTACATGAGTGTAATGCAAATTATAGCTCTTGTCTGGTTAAAGTTTTGCATGTAAGCGCCATCAAGTCCATATCTCTTACAACACTCGATGTATTTAATTGAAACTTCACACAGGACTTCCCAGTCATTAACATATTACAACTATTATAGCATGAATAGAATGCAAATTATTGCTCTTGTTTGACTTGGTTTAAGTTTTGGTTGCAAATACCATGTTTCAATATATTTGAATGGAACCTTTGCTTGCAAGTACATTCCATATCTCACCAAACACTCAATGTATTTGATTAAAACTTGTCACAAGTATTTCCATTCATAAAACCTACTACAATAACTAAGTTTGTTAGTTCTTACATGAGTATTATGCAAATTATGGCCCTTATTTGACTTAGAAATTCTGGTTAATGTTTTGCATGCTAAGTTAATAATAGCATATAGGAATGCTCTAATAAAAAAGAAGTACATTATAACATCTATATATGCACTTTGTTATTTACATTAATTTATTAGACGAACAACATTTGATCAATTTTTATAAACTCGTATTTTTGAGAAAAAAAACGGAGAGCTATTATCATGACCCAGGAACCCCACCTCGGGCCCACTCCTTTTTTAATTTTGTTTTGCTTTAAAATCAATACTATTACTTAATTGACTTTGAACTTCTTAATAGATTTGTAAAAAAAAAGACGAGCGTCTTGCACCCGCTTGCGGTGCTCTTTTCTATATAAACTAATAAATAAAAAATATTATTTCTCAGAAAAATAACTAACGACGAAAGTATTTTTTATGCCCCAGCCACTTTCCGAAATCTTTGGGGTGGCATATGATAATTGCAGTGTCCGTCCGATATTTCGAGTGTCCGGCCTGTAACTTTGTCGTGCATAGATAGATTCTATATAAACTTGCTACAAAAGATCAATATAACATGACGATGTGTCGCGTGTAACTCCCAGACTCCCACATCTTAGATCAAGGTCACACTTTAACTTTGTTTGACAACACTTTCAGTCTGTTTGAAATTTTGTGTTCGGTCTGTAACTTTGTCACCTATGAATAAATTTTGAAAACAGTTGATTCAATTCATCAGCATGTCATGACGACGTTTTGCGCCGTAAGACCTACTCCTATACTTCAATGTCAAGGTCACACTTTGAGTTTGTTTGACAACACGTTGAGTCTGTTTGAGATTTCGTGTCCGAGCTGTAACTTTGTCATGCATATATTTATTCTATTAATACTTGCTAAAAATGATTAACATAAAATGACAACGTGTGCGTGTAACACCCAGACTCCCACATCTTAGGTCAAGGTCACACTTTATCTTTGCTGATGGAGAAAGACCTTAGAATGATTCAGACTGAGTAACACCGTCCTTCCGCAAGTATCACATTTTGGGGCGAATTTTTTTTTTATTTATAGTCGGTATGAGACATAACACAATAAACACTAGGTATGTATAGCTATTAACCGATACTTCGCAATAAAGTCGGTTGATATCGATATATCGGTTATCATTTATGCATAACATATATTAGATATAATATATAAAATAATGTTCCACTGCTATAATAATTGTATGCTATAATTTTGCGAGTTAAAAGGTTCAAATGTGAGGTAAATACGTCCGACTTGAATCGGGGAACTTCGTAGACTGCTTCAAAAAGATGTATGAGCGCGGTTAGTCAACATTTAATAAATCCAGCCAATAATGAATACGCTTATACTACATCAACATGTGTTATGCGTACGATTACTTCTGTTTAAGTACAATTTGCTTAAAGGCACAGAACTGTTTATGCGAATATGTTGTCACAACTCCGATTCATAACGCTGATGAAAATGCAATTTTGTTCCCCACTCCGTATCTCGATCCGAGTTCATTCATAATTTCAAAGGTCATTCACAAAGTTTATGTAAATGCTTACGGTACTTATAATTATAGACTCTCAGATGGTCCCCGTAAACATTGGTCTACGGCTGTCAATGGTTTGCTGGCAAAACGGAATATGCACAATGAAATGGCTTCGCAGCGATTGCCCGACTGACAACTCGCGATGTTTTACAAATCTTCACGAAGACATTACAGAAAATCAGCCATTCGTACCTGAAATAAATTAATCCGTAAAATACGAGCTGTACGACTATATTAAGTATACATACGTTTCATTAGTCCTTTATTTATAATAACTTTGAATCTGTGAGCATTCTATGGTGAGGTTTTATACATTGTATATGACATATTATTCTAGGAACTGTGGCAGGGTGTTTACTGTATAGAAAGATGGGAAAGAAAGTTAAGGAACTAGAAACTATTTATAAGGATTTAAAACTCTACTGTCTTCTATAGAGGATAGGTTAGTATGTTTTATTGAGATAAAATATGGAATGTTCATGTATAGATAGAATATATATGCCATAGATACAAATAAAAATCACAATTAAATATAACAAGAAAATACATATATTAAATCACAGTATCTCATAATTTTCACTACTATCGACTTTATGTAAAGTATATTACTGTTTTATTTAAGTACACATATTTGATATATATATATTTAACCTTTGAATATTATAACTTACTAGTATTTCCAACGGGGTCCTTATGAAAAAAGTAAATGTCATGTTTCCAAGATATTGCTAAAGTAGCTATATGAACTCGATACAACAAGGAAAAGCTATAATCCAAGCTATTTAAAATAAAACAAAGAAAGACAACTCTGACTGGTTGTAGTATATTTGAGAAGAAGGGTTAATGTTTTATCAAATCTAGATATGAGTAACCATTGATATGATTGTACTTCATTTGATGTAATTTATTGTTGATACCATTAATGCGTATGCTTTGTTTGCGTTTATGAATATTAACGATGATATAATGGAAGTATAACATTTAAACTTTAGATATGGACAATTGCACATGGTCATGTTTCGTTTGCGTTTATGAAAAAGAAACCGACATTATGATAGGAATATTTGAATTTAATGAATTCTCGTTTATATCGGCAATCGGAAATGATCGTGATTCCTTTGTAATCCCAAATACCATGACAATTGTAATTGTGACATACATGTAACATTTAAACTCTGGATATAGACAACCAATCGCTTTCTTTGCATGTATGACCATAATCAAAATAATCTGGCTAAAATGTAAAATTCTAGATATAGAAATCGCTAATAATCGTGCTTACGTTGCATGTATATCACAACCAAAACAGTTTGGCGGAAATGTAACATTTGAACTCAAGATATCGCTAATGGCTGTGCTTTCATCGCAATCGAGCTAAATAAATTAATATCAACTGAATACATAGAAAAGTGGCAATATGGTCAGTAAACAAATATATCATTGGGGGTGTTTTAACCTGATAAAATAGTGCACACAAAAAATCGGAGGTAAAAACAAAATGTTATATAAATCATTATTGAGGTTCTGTCTATAATGTATCATCTGTGATTATAAGTGCTTGCTACAAGAATATTAAACAAGAAACAAAAAAATATGTGTACATCAGTCCAGAGATATTAACGATAGTGTATTATCCGCGGTCCATTATGCAAGTTACAAGAATCGGAGGCAAGGAACAAAGGGTGTGTAAGTCTGTCTGGAAATGTGGATAGTCCTTACGCGTGTATTACTGAGGTAGATTTTTATTATCCCTTTAATGATAATGACAACTGCGGTATTGCGAGTATATATCTGGATTTCGATGATGCAACCAGAACCTCGAGCTGCACTGAATCCGTATCACCGGACTCTGGTTACATACACCCGCAAGCTGAATCGAGAAGCTCAAATCAAGGTCAACCAGAAGACAACACTAGAGTTTATGATTATATACACCCACAGTCTGAGATTAGGAACACCGACTGTGGACAGCCACAAATAAGACCACCAACGTACCTGAAATTACAAAATGCTCAGAGAACTTCGAGTTGGTATGAGGAACTCGATGCACCCGAGAGTAATAGATAAAGAATACAATAATAAGTCTAAGTAATATGACAAAAGTTATACGTAAATGCATTATGCTACATTTTAGGGCTTTTTCTCAGACGAAATTTAGAATTTATAACTGGGTATAGGTGTGAATTGCCACAAACCTACACGACGTTTGGTATTTTACAGATTACCCATACTACTGTGTTGTTCTTGGTGCCATGAATATTATCAAATTTTAAACTGTTTTACTTTTAGATGCAAAAGAAAAAAGAGAAATTGATAAAAAAAGAAGAAATAGAGCAAGATAGTGGTTAACTAAAGGACAATTACTGTAGCCAATTCAATTTGTCCTTGATGCAATGAATGTAATTAAATTCTAAAATTATTTTACTTTAAAAATATACAATAGAAAAAAGACAAATTGATAAAAAAGAGAAATAGAGCAAGATAATGGTAAAGATAATGGTAAAACTAAAGGACAATAATTGTAGCTTATTCAATTTTTCCTTGATACAATGAATGTTATCATATTTTAAAACTGTTTTACTTAAAAAAGAAACAATAGAAAATAGAGAAATTGATAAAAATGATAGAGCAAGATGAGACAATGGTACAACTAAAGGACAGTTACTGTAGCTAATTCAATACTAAAATAGAACAATGCTTCAGTCATTGCTAAAGAATGTTATGTTGCATATGACATTTCCAACTATAAACAATAAACGGAGTCTGCTATTTTCCTTTATTGATACATGTACACGATATGTGATTACAAATATGCTTTTATAAGAAAACAACATAAATAATTTACTATGTATTCTTTCCGTTATGATGTATGGTAGAAAAGCTTTACTTTTCTCAGATAATAAGACAGTAGACCCACCAACATAACGTCATATGTAAATTAAAATAATTGTATTGATAAATTTTCTATTTAGTATTTCTGAACCCTTATTTGACTAGTCACTAAATATCATGGTTTGAATGTGCTGATAAGCTCTTCATAAAAATGAAATTGAGGCAAAATATTTATATTTTGTTAATTTTCTTCATGGTTTTACAAAGCCAGTTGTGGATTATTTGTATATATTATATATATCTATATATACATGCATATATATATATATATATATATATATATATAAGTGTGAGGGTGTGCAACTGTAATACATCATTGCGTTTTCTAGTTACTTCCTTTGTTTTGAACGATTTTTTTATAGTAGTAGTCGTGCACGAGAATATCATGTATATAAACATGCTTTTTTTGCGTCGTCTGGCGAGATTTATTTTTGAAAGTTTTGCATATTGGCGGTTCGATGTGTTTGAATCATCCATGTTGTGTGATCAATGTCCATAAGGATGATATCAGAAATATTTGGATTTTTATGATCAATTAAAATGTGTGTTATTACATTACAATACGATGCAATACCGGTTTGGGGTGGGTATGGCGGTGTTGTGACGCACCAAAAGTGGTTATGTGATTCCAACAGACTCATCATTTAAAAAACGTTAATTAGCAAACATATTGAAACAACACGTCTTCATGTTAAATATGCAGAATAAACCCAGAACGGGAAATGTAGAGTTGCAGTAAAGTCTATATCTTATCTTCAATTTTGTCTTTTGCTCAATAACCATGTTTACTATCACTCAACTTTTTCGCAATTCCGTTCGTGTACACTAACCCATACACTAATTATGGGACATTTAAAAACCTTCATGAGATATTTGACAATATGTACATTTTACTATCGAATCAAAATGTACATCTCAACAAGGGTCTCCCTACCCCCGGAACCAACGGTTTAATAGTTCGATTCCCTTCCATTGTAACGAACAGATAATCGTCCGCTGACCATGACGCCCTCTGTGGGCGATTGCTCTAAGGCGCTGATGTCTAATGGCTACATGCCTCTCGCTAATGAGGGGCTAGCGGTTAAAGCCCAGCCCCGTCCTAAAAACCGTAATGTTAGAAAATTTACCAAACTCTTGCGGAAGGCCGACGGTTCCACTCAAACTCACTCGGAGTTCCGCCTCCATAAATGAAATTGGAAATGATTAAAAATAAGTCTTTCTTACGTGAACAGAAAAGTTTATACTCTTCTGTTAACACAGTGCTAATTAATTTATTCAAACAATATGAAAGCAGAAAGGCCAAGAAACAAACTCTATTACATGTATACTTTAATATTTGTAAAAAAGGTGAAAAAGCGGGAGTAAAATTAATACGTTAGAGAATAGTAGGGCGTGGTCAATATAAATACAACCTTTGTTAACGGGGACGCACAACTTCTGTCTTTCCTCGATGTCACATCATAAGAGCGAATTTGGGTGCCTCTGTCGACCTGTGTTTTGTCACAGACTGTTCAACGGCGAAAACCCCGGTTGTCATTTTCTGTATGTGCATGTATTGTACTTAATATGCCGGGCCCGATTAGCTCAGTATGTTACGCGTCCGACTATCAATCCAGGGATCGTGAGTTCGAATCCCCGCCCGGCAACAGTCTCCATGATGATTGATATACGACATTGTGTCTCATTATCATTCGTCTCTTACCGCTGATTCAAGAGGGGAAGTTACTTGTGGAGATGGGGTGTGCTGGAGTACTTGTTAGGTTAACTGATCGTATGTTAGCCCTCGATGTCATAAAAATGAATCCAATCAATTAATCATAGTACCTAATATAATTATTTTGCATATTGTTTATCATTCTTCGGGTAACTTGTCCTTTGAATGCTACGTCTCTTGTTGGTCATATATTTTCTTGAATTTTATACTGATTTTGTTATTAAACATACGGCTATGTTAACAGACATGTCAATAGTTACTTAATCATTCGTGTAGACATTTATAGTTGTATGTACCCGCTTATGTGAAATACGCGTAAGAGCCGGGTTGCAGAGGGACAGGACAGGCCGCCCCCCCCCCCTCCCCAAATATTCAGGTTTGAGGGGCCAGTATCTACTTTGCACCCCCTCATATTTTACTCTCTCCTCAGGTTGCCTCCCCCCCCCCCCCCCCCCCCCCCCCCACCCCTCCAAATAATTGAAATGCTTTTACGCCCCTGTGAAGGTCTAACCATATAACCATGTGCTGCGTTCAGTTCGGATTAAACATTTGCTTACGTAAGCTAACTCAATTTTCTGGACATTGGCTCAAACTCAAATTAGCACGCAGTACGCGATAGTTTTAGGGAACCAGGCAGCAACATGTTTGCTATATAACGGTACTGAACGCAGTCCTGATGCAGATATTGCTGTGAACTTTGAACACTTCGCTTATAGTTAGACGTTTGTTTCCTTATGATGGATTAACTCGTGAAATTATAAAGAGTAATCATTCGCTGCTACTGATTAACTGTTTCATCTCTGCGTGACTGCTTCTCGAAAATATATTAACTTGTCTCCTAAATTAATCGGCATGTTTAAGGGAAGAATCATTATCGCTTTGTTTACTTTCACCAAGGTTGAACAGATTGCATATTGGCAGAGTAAGCAGCAATTTGTTAAAGGGACACAAGATTATTTTCCACATAACATTGTTTTTGAAAATTTCCGCCATACTGCCTATAATGGCATTGGATTATGGTGGAGAGGCATCTTATACTCGCATATTTATCGTCATTGTGTAAACAGATATTTTATCTTGATTAGTTTATAAATTATAAAAATATTTTTTTTTTACTTTTAAAATAAAACAATGGAGAGCGTAGTCAATTGGTAGAGTATCGGAACGAAGATCATTGAATAGTGGGTTCAATCCTCCGCCAAGGGTAATGCAATGTGGTGTCCTCGAAAAGGCTCTTTATTCGCATATGCTCCTGGTTCTACTGAGAAAAGCGATTTGACAATCGACATACTTTCATTTTACGGGTAATGATTCCTAAAGGAAACCACAGCACTGTTGAAATCGAATTTGACATCTGATCACGCATCTATTCAATGTTGACATCTTTAGAGCGTTACAATGTTACAATGTTGAGGTTTAAATCCCCAACTATAACTATCTGATACTTCATATTCAGTTAAGAAATTAATAAACTAGCTACGTTACGCTTGTTTTGAAAATACAAGTAAGTATTGTTGAATTTATCAAATTAATATCGATTATGAAACAAGCTTTTACATCTTCACGTTCAAAATGTTAGGCTTGGCGGAGGAACGAACCCACGAGCCGCGACCTTGGATACGATACTCTACCACCGGACCGACTGAGCTAACCAGACCGGAACTCTTATTTTAAGCTTTTATATATTGGGATAACACGTTTATATAACTGATGCTACACTGTCTGACTGTGTTGTACTTCAAAGAAACTTTATACTTCTTAGCGTGATACTATTGTAATAAAACAGGGGGGTGATTGTGTTTTAAGCGAGTGCGAAGCTCTTTCTTATATAAGAGTTATTTCCACTTTGCCTTTCTGTCAATGTCACTTCCTAAGATTTAATGATCGTAGACATTTTTTGAATTGGATTTAGCGTCATTTAACACATTTAAGGTTATATATCGCCTATCGAGTTTTATTGTTGGAGGAAGATCTCAGAACGAATCTGAGTAGATTCACCGTCATTCCGTAAGTAACTGGCAAACTTTCTCACGTACCGTTTTGTGAGTGAGTGGGACTCGAACATACGACCTTATGGATGAAAGGTTAGTGATCTTGAGACGGTGCCATTGACCTCTCGGCTACAGAAGGTCCATTGATCGCAGACATACTCGCACAACACTAAATGTAACACACAATACATCTAAGGTAAATTTTGTATTTATTCCTTTTCTGCAAACCAGTAACCTCCTTCTGAGATAAATGTTGAAATGAAGAAAAGGAAATAAAATTAATATAATGAAATGAGATGCAGATTTACAAAGCTTTCGTGAGCCTATACTCAGATTTAGAGAGCTGTGTTAAATTTCAGGGGTTTTATTCAGACTGGTTCCCAGTTCTACAGGGAACCCGACAGGGTGGGGTAACAAGTCCCATGCTCTATTTATTATTCATTGATGGACTAATAAAAGAGCTGCATGATTCAGGCTTAGGTCTATGCTCGTTCGATTTAAATATTTCCAGCCCGACTGTCGCAGATGATATGTGTTTGATCTCCCTTTCGAAGTCCGCTCTAGATCAAATGATGAACATTTGCTACCGATATGCCTGTCACTGGCGTTATGATTACAATGCAAAAAAAATCGCAGTAGTTGCTTTTAACGAAGATTATCGTGATTTTAAAAATATTAAACGCACATGGCGATTAGGTCTCAAACATGTAGCTAAGTGTGACCAATACACTCATTCGGGAATTACATTTCATAAATATTATGATACAGAGTTGGCCATAAACGAAGCCGCAAACAAACTTAGAAGAGCATTTTTTGGCGTTGTATGTAGTGGTGTCCATGAGCAAGGCTTACATCCCTTAACGTCATATAATATTTATAAATCTGTTGTTCTTCCAAAGGCTCTTTATGGTTGCGAATTATGGAATTACATGAATGGCGCACAGTTATTAGATATGGAACGCTGTCATCGAGTGTGCATTAAATTTTTGCAAGGCATTTCTACAAATACGCGGACTTACGTATCTTTATGCATGGTAGGCAGTAGGTCTATAGAATCAGAGATAGATTACCGTAAACTGACATTTTTTGGTCAACTGTGTAATCTCCAGGGTCATTTTCTTGCAAAGAATATATTCCTGAATAGACTTGTCCGATATAACGATGCGCCATATCGTAAAAGTGGATTCATTCCTGATATGTATAGGGTATTGGCAAAATATCGTCTTCAACATATATTCGATGATTTCTTACAGGATGGAAGTTTCCCATCAAAATACTGTTGGAAAACTATAATTAAACATTCTATCCGCGTATACGAAAATAATGTTCGTCAAATAGCCATGCTAGAAGATCCTCAACTTACTGAATACATTGCCGCTACTGATGTGTTTTCTCCGTCAGCACTGTGGATGTTGAGTAAAAGATATCCATTGCTTTTGGGTGAATGTCAGAGTACCATGAAGCTATTCAGTATGTTGTACTCTCGTAATTCTTATTTTCAGAATTGTTTTAAGTGTGGTGCAGTTGTAAACTCGCCAGCAATACACATTGTATTTGAATGTATAACCAATGAAGATTTGCGCGAGGCACTGTGGAATGTAATTTACACACAGTTTGGGTCGATTGTTTTTAACAACTTTATCAATCTTAACATGAACAGCCAAATAACTCATCTATGCGCTGGCCTACGTCAATTTCTAATCTGTGACGAATTACAAGTAAAATGTTTAAAGATTATTGTAAGGTATTTCCATCGCATGATGGACTGAATGACGAGTCCTTGCTATTCTTTAAGTTCGTTTGTATTACCATTTTCTCCTCATACGTTTCGTTATTTCGTTTTATCTTCTGTTTTTTTCCCCATTTGAGGCCTTTCCTCTGGTAATATTAAAATGCTTTTGATTAATGCACGCGCGTGTGTGTATGTGCGTGCGTGTGTTCGGGCGAGAAAATGTGTGTTGCTTTATTGATATATTGTATTGTATTGTAATGTACTGTATATTTTGTTTTGTATAATTGTATGTTGCTTTTTCATTTTCTCATGTGTTTTTTTGTAACTCTTCAGTATTGGAGGTTAATAAAGATTATATATATATATATATATATATATTTTAAGAACAGTACTGAAATAAGTCTGTTTTTTTAGAAAATAAACTATCAATTGTAATTTGTAAAATAATATCAGTTTCCATTGTGTACAAATCAATGAGTTTTGCTTAATTGAAATAAAATTAATTATAATTTCTACAGTAACTGCAAAAGCCAACGTCAGTCACATGAACGGTACGAACCATAAACACAATAGAAGTGCCGCTGGAGGCGTTGTATTATTCCATAGGCGTAGGAGCTGGAGGCAGGTGGGGGTGGGGGCATCTCCCACCACTGTTCAGGTTGGAGGGGCCAGCATATACTTTCTCTTACATCCTCATACACTCTCCTTAGGTTGCCCCCCCCCCCACCCACCAATGATTGAAACGTTCCTACGCCCATGTGTTCACATTGTTGTAGAAACCAGATGTGGAGAGACATTCTATATAAGCAGCACATTGCGTCTGTAGGTCCGTTTGGATTTCATTTGTTTGTAGATTTAATGATTAGTGTTTTACAAATCTCAGCAGCACTGTACAACACAGTGTTGTTATAAGTATCCTTTTGCAGTATTCTAGTTATCTTGGAGTAATATTTTAAAACACATTTGACAATGCACATCTGGAAAACACATTTCCTCTGCCTTTCATTGTGTATTAAAACATTATTGACTAGTCATCTGCACAACACTGTTTAATGTGTTATTGCCGCTCTCAAAACCTTTATTATTTTTCATAGTTTAGTGGTAGCATGCTGGTTTGAACTGGTCGGGTCCTACTATCTATTGTTTGTTTAATCTGTTTTTGAACACATTTATTGATTTTGCCATAGTTACATCATTTGGCAGAACTGTGTTACACTTTGACCGCTGAAAAGACATGCACGTGTATTATTGATTGCACATAACTTTTTCATGTGTTTTTATTTTGGTCTTTATAAACAAAATATTTAATACGATGACCATATAACGTTTTAACAAGAGTTGCACATCCTCCTTCTATCCGACATTGCTAAAAATACAATATGTAAAATGTCTAATGTATTTATCTGTTTATCTTGATTTATTTTAATCAATATTTGATTGGCAGATCTAGTAACGTTCGCTATCCTTAAGGACAAAATCATTCAATTGCTTCGTGCCCTTGCCAAAATGTTGAATGAACGTTAATTTGTTCTATTTTAAAATCAATTTAATACTAATACAGCTGATCCTGTTTACGCAAGTTTTAAATAGATCAGTGAATGGCAAAAGTATGTTGGAATTATCTTCAAACAATTGCACACATCAACAACTATAAACAATCCTGGAGCTAGATATTAAAACCGAAGTATCCATACTCTCTATATTGAATTATATTTTGTATTGCAGCGAGGGTGGTCAATGCCGCAAAAACATATATTCAATTCTATCGAACATTTTATATTCGAGAAAATAGTATTTCTAAACGATGCAGCTCTTCACGTCGAGACGCAGTTTTAGTAGAAATTACGAAAGTTTGTTTTAAATACACGTATACTAAATTGAAGTAGGCACAATTTATAATTGTTCGTGCTAATGTTGCACACAGTAATATACAATGTTGCTGTATGGTGTTTAGCGTCGCTTTCAACATTTTTTCAGTCGTATAGCGACGGTATCTACTTGAGACAAGATTCTAAGCGCTGCGGTTTCAGCAATAAGCAAATCGGTATTACTTATGTTCAAGTGTATAGTCAAGATTGAGGTCAGTAGCAGTTGTAAACCAAATAAGACCTACCACATGGCGGTTTTGCTGCTGTCTCTTCCAACTTTAAAGTCTTATTCAATGTATAAATTGAGTTGGTGCTATTTGTGTGAATGTGTCTTTCGACTGGTATGGTTCCTGGGTCACACATTTCTGTTTCATCTTTTATCTTAAACCTATGTTTGGGTCCTCCGTGTCCGAGTGGTCTAAGGCACCGCCTCAAGATCACTTATATGTCACCGCTAAGGTCGTAGGTTCGAGTCCCGCTCGCTCCAAAAACTTTATATGAGAAAGTTACTTGCGGAATGACGGTGTTCTACACAGTCTGACTCAGCCTGAGGTCATCCTCCACCAGTAAATCTGGATATGCCATATATAACCTTAAATGTGTTGAAAAAGGCGTTAAACCTCATTAAAAAAACCCTAAAACCCCCTAAGTTTGCCATCTTCAACCTCCGGTATCATTTCCCGTGTTTTATGTTATTGATCATATCGAAAAAACAACCCCCCCCCCCCACACACACACACACACACACACACCACCACCACACCCACCCACTCATTGGCCCCGGTTTATTCGTAAAGCAACACAACATGAGTTCCATGAACATTAATATACTGTGACATACGTCGGTTTGTACCGTTAATTGACTATCCAAATTTATGCACCTTTTTTAGCTTTAAATATTTTATTTCTCAATATACACATATATACATATACATAGAACACATTGTTCATAACAGTGCACCTTTCCTTCGAAACAAAAAGAAATTTTGTATTTTAAAATAGAGCTGTGTGGAAACGTATCAAGATTGTCTTTATGTCCGTTAATGAAAAACGAGCGAAAACAAATCGATAAGCAAACTGCAAAAAAAAAGAGCAGTGAATTATCATATAAATGGATCAGATTAAAGGAATCACATGTTAAACCTATTTCACGTAAATGATCAATATGCCGAACTACTTACATTAATAAAATACAATCTCCACCGTGATGACTATAAATAGATTAGCAGAATGAAATCATGAAATGAGATTACCTCAGTATAAACGGATAACTGGTGATTGTATTAATGTTTTGCTACAAAGTCCATAGATAATGTAAATTACCTCTAATATACTTTGTGGATTTGAAGTCAATTTTAGATTCAACACACCGATTGTCGTAGAAATGAGTAGTGCATCTGCATTTATCATTACAGAAACGTGTTTCTTTATTAATTTCATATGTTCATCTGAGTACATTTATTTACACCGATTTACGTCTAACAATTTGACGACGGAGGAAGAGCGAGGTTGTACGCATATTTAAGGTCTCCAGTTTTGTGTTTTCTGCTGTTACAAGACGGTGACAATGACTACCACTTCTGATACACGATGTATGTTTTGTACTTTTATACTTATTTCTTATATTAATTGGGCTCATACTTCTAATGTGTGTATAGTTGGATGTATATATTAATTAGCTGGCTTGAGGACAATAGCCATAAACAACTTAACGGAGAAACACTTGTTGTTTAGTTTAGTTTAAACTTATTTATTCTACTTTTATTGTGAAGCAATTTATTACAACTTGGACAAATCGGGCTCGAAGTCTTCTCGGGTGGAGCCAGCATTAAGTACATGCAGACAAAGTGTCTTGATCAAGGAGACCACACATGCAACACACGATCCTCCTGTCCTGGGCCCGGTGCTTTAACACTAGACCACTCACTTGTTCAACCATCTATTTCAATTAGTAATTAGTTTCCAACAATTTGTTAAACAGTCAATTAAACATGACACAAAATGATATTAAATAACTAAATGAATAAAATACATCGTAAGAATTGGGTATATGTGTGTTACGAAGAAAAATGATACAAATGCATCTAATGAACAAAAATACTAACACTTCATTTAAATAGGAAATAATCATTACAGGCACGTGACCGTATGAATAATAATTTATAATATCAGTATCAGTTCTATAGAATATGCCAGAACAATGTGTTTGTAAATATATAGTGTTGTAACTCATTTACTAGTAGTGATGTACCAGTCTTGCCAGTCTTGCAACTCACATGGGATGTCATTAATTGCTGGCTTTGTGTTGATTTATTCCCAAACTGTGTATATAAACATTAATTGAAAAACACATGTCAAAACGTTGACAGTATCAATTGATTTACACTTCACTGAATTGTCCAAATAACTTCGAAGTCAGCAATCACTTTCAATTTCTTTTCAGTCATTTGTATATAATATTTTAATATCTGTATACTTAAAATGTCTCACTACACAGTTGAATTTTGTTCTTTGTTTTGTCATAAATAAGGAATTCAATGGTAATAAAAAGTTGTTTTATTCTTAGCAGGAATGTATCTACACATAAAAATGCACAATAACTGGTAGGTTGATCAGCTTGTTTTTCAACGAGAGTGCAGTGACACCCTAATATTATTGAAAAAGAAGTCACCAAATGCTCATAAATACATGCATCTGGTAAAATCTTATAAACGTCACTTTTTTAACACCAGTGATTGCAGTATATCCTATGTCAGCTTTTATTCTACTCATCTGTAGCAAGAAATCGTGACACTACTACTACCACTATTTCAAACGAAATTATATATGACTTTTTTAAAGCGCAAGAATCGTGTTACCGTGGCAAAAATGGGAGCAACTGTGTAATGACACGTATATGGATCTACTATGATATCACTGGACATTTGTTGGACGGTGTCCATTTGATAATACATATTATTATAATAATGCCGAAATAAATGTGTCAGATATATGAGATTTTGTGTATATAAGTGTAAGGCCACCATTTATTTTTGTTCTTTATTCTGTAGTAAATATGAAAAAATTGCTAGCTTGTCTTTCACAGAGAGATCCAAATGAAAGAAGTGAAACAATTTATTGTTTGTAAACCTCTGCACTACCAAAATATGAATTGTTTTTCTGTTCGGTGTTGGCACAGTGAAAGCAGACATCAGAAATCATATATTCATACCATTTTCGAAAATTCACAATTCAAACATGACATGCTTTTAACATGTTAAAAATACACTAACAATGCCGATCATTCTTAGGGACACATGTCAAGTTTTTTTTTTAACCTTTATTTAATATTATTTATGCAAAGTAAGTATCCACATTATAAAAATATGATGACTTAATACACTTGTACGTACAGACTTTTAAGTTCCTTCTTGTTTATAAAGAACCATAACTCTGTAAATGTTATGAACATAAGACTATAAGATATAGTTTTGAGAAACATGGACAAAGACATGATGATGAATGGTATATAAATTATGGGAAGTTTGAAGAGGTCGAATCTTTCTGTTATGTATTGGTTAAAGTTTCAAAAAACGGGTAATGTATCGGCTGTTATATCTTTGTCTAAACAAGCCTTAAGCGCAATGTTCTGTCTGCTCTCTTTATTTAAGAAAGTCGAATTGGATTTTAAAACTTAAGTTATGTCTGTTAGGTAACTTTGTAACTTAGTAACTTTGATTGTCATTGTATCAATGCTGCGTTTTTGTGTATGAAAATGTCGGACTTTTGTAATGAGTATGGTTCCTTGGTTCGTGAAAGACAGCAGTGGCGAGTGAGAGTGCCAGTCACGGCTATGTAGTTTCACAAAGTAAGAACTCCACTTGACACTGCACTTATTCCCACAGACTCTCTGACCAGGTCTGCTCAGGAATATATGCAGCATGTGATTGATTCATTGAAAATCACAAATGCTATTGTTACCGCAAATAGGTTAAATGCGCAAGCCCGACAAAAAGAACATCATGATTAAAACTCTGAAATTCCCAGATTTTATGTTGGACAACAAGTAATGTTACGCAGGGAAAAGGTCAACCCTGGATTGTCAAAGAAGCTTACGCCTAAATTTGATGGCCCCTTTTATGTTACAAAGGCAGGGCTAAATCACACATTCAGGCTTAGGCGACAGTCAAATCATGTGGCATTAAGGTTTTCGATCCATGCAAATCGGTTGAAAGCATATCATAATCCGCTGTTAAGGAAACTCGAACAGCATGTAGAACCCCTGGTCGATATACCAGATGTCGAAAACGATATTAGCCTAGCAAATCAGGCTAATAAAACCAATCAACCTCCAGTACATACTGATGTACAAGGTGATGTCTTCCCCGTAGATAAATAATTGGGTTTAAACGGTTATAGGGGAAGCCCACTTACAAAGCTAAGAGGAAAGGATTTAGTAAAACTACATGGGAACCAAAAGAAAACCTTCCTGATGAACTAATTCAGGATAACCACATAAACCATAACTCGAAAGGAAGGGCCAGAAAGCGCCCTTTCAAATTCTTATAGACAATAAGTAACTAATCATCAGTTACCTTCTTGAGTCGCATAAAAAGACCAGGTGATAAAAGTTTGTTTAAGTATGCAACCAATGTTGTTTCTGCACGAATACCGAAATGTACTTATATCATGTTCCGGTCCGATTAAACAAACTTGCTGCGGAAATATAAACAACCATCACAAAGCCATAATTAACCACAATTGCGATATTGAATAAAGTTTAATTGATATTCTTTTATCTTATATTGAGCAGAATAAAGTAATGGAAATTGCGTAACAACAATTATCATGAACAATGTGCTAAAGGTGAGACGTCACAATCTGCTAAAGATATATGTATGGAAGATTGCAATAAGACTTTTCTTTATTTTCTATTTCGCAGGGTCCATATTATATGGTGCATTGGTGGTGTTATTATTAATAATCCAAAATACGCAAGGGACCATAATTGAGCAAAGACTAAATTTTGGTACGGTGTTCAAGGCATCAGACCAGTTAATTACGACTTCTGAACATTGGAAGCACACTTTTGAAATAAAGCTTGACCGACCCAATTTGCCATATACCTTGAAACTACTTTCATGTGAGTGCAAGGGATTAAAATATGCAGTAGGTCAAATACACAAACTACATAAAGATACCTTAAAAGAAATTAATAATTATATACACCATATAGCCACTATAATCCCAAAACACAACAAAGCTACTACTAGAACCAGAAGATCTTAATTACCATTTATAGGTACAATAAGTAAATGTCTGTTTGGACTAGCTACATCGGATGATCTGCAAAATGTCGCAAGACATGTAAATAATATCATAAAACAAAACAAAATGCTATCGAAAGGATTTTCACATGATTTGGATACGCTTCAATCGTTTGTGTCCTCTACTGATAAAAGGATATCAAGTATTTTTACATATGTTTACAAAAACCATAACATTTTGGCTACATTAAATATGACATTTTCGTATAAATTACAAAAACCTCGGATGAAAATGCACTTATGATTATAACCGTCATGAAACAGTTACATAATTACATAAGCATCAAGCAATCATACCAAAGTTTACTTCAAGGCGTTTTGTCTCTTCTTCAAGGCAAAATTCCTGAAAGTATAATTCCATACGAAACAATGGAAACTACTTTACAGTCGATAAATGATGCTATCCAAGCAAATCAATATGGATTCAAATTACTGTTCAAAGATTCACACCATTATTATTCTAATGGACAGTTCCAGTTTTTTCGTTATGAAAATACAATGTACATAACCGTTAAATTTCCAATAGGCGGTAACAACTCAGTTCTTAAATTATACGAAGCTTTTTCGTTTCCAAGCCCTATTAATGCTTCTAGCATCCACGCTTCCCAAATAACTAATTTGCCAGAATTTATAGCAACGTCACAATTAAATGACTACTATGTGGAATTAAGTAAAACGGCTCTTTCAAACTGTCAGCGACATTCTAACACACTGCTATGCGAATTTGACGTGGCGTTAACTCCCTCAACTGTTCCATTTTGTTCTTAAGCATTATTGGAAGAAAACAAAAGTGACATCATGCAACTGTGCAACTTCAATTTTTTACCAAATAAGATAAGTCCATCAATACAACAATTAAACGAAACACACTTTATTGTCTATAACACCATTTCACTTTCACTCAATTGTAAAATGGGTCCTAAAAATATCACAGGGTGCCATTTCTGTATCATGACCATGCCATGCAACTGTTCTATTAGTTCAGTCAACCAATTCATACCTAGAAGGTTACGAAATTGCCATCATCATGAGGTGCCTATTACTAAATTACATCCTGTGAATCTAGTTTGCACAACTACTTCAGTAATGAAAGTTTACAGCTTATCTCAGCCCACACCACATTTTCTTCACCCCTCAATATAACATTACCCTCATTTAAAATATTCAACCACGATTACGCTAAAATGATAGCAACGGAACATTATGAACATTTAAATTTGAAAAAAATAATACATCTTACTAAGCAAGATCAGGTTATATATACGTCCCTTGCAGAACCACTTTTAAACGTTGAAGAGTTAGGCGATTCGACAATCCCATACGAAATGATTCTGTCGTTGACATCGCTCAGTATCACCCTTCTATTGACTATAGCATTTATCTTTCTTTTTACAAGTTACAAGAAACTACAAATTATGTTGGTGTCTGCACATACACTTGGCAAATCCAAAGCACTTGAACTGCCATCTTTCCATTATACCACACCGAAGTCTGAATCTACTACCCCAGTAATCAGTCCTGAGACATGTTTTAATATTACAGCCTACCCAATGTTTTATGTTACAGTTTGCTTTATTACCTTTCTGTTGTACCTTATAATAAGCCGTGTTATAAGAAAAGTTAAACAACCACGCCTAATGTTGGATGTTACCAATGGAGTATCGTCTATCCACATTCCCATAATAAAATTACCATCAGCTGTGAATCATCTACACTTTAGAGACTCTAAGTTCCTTTCAAACATCATAATAAATGGTTATATATTTCCAAAACTTCAGCTTGATTTTGGCGATTTAGAGATAACTAATTCAATCACAAAGACTGATATAATACCAGTCAAATCTATATATTTAAATATCTATACAGTCACAAAGATTAAAGCAATCATGAAAAACCCTTTCTCTGTTTTCATCTATATAGAAAACAACAATCAATTATTGCCAATATATGTTTGCCACACTACTTGCAAGGGCTGTAATAGCAGAGGTAATATTCAATTTAACATGCCCACATCTCCTGAAAATAGAACACTGCTCAATAAAAAAAATATGCCTCCCCCACCCCCCTTTGGTGAAAAAGAAAATACAAAATCTTCAGAAAGGTGACAAAAATATAGATCAAATTATTATTGACAAAATAGGTTTCATTTTTTAAATATTAAATTTTAGATAGAATATGTTTCAATAAAACGTGCCATGAATAAAGGTCTAATGTGAGATGGAAATATTAACTTTGCCATATGTTATCAATTCACATTCCGTCAATGCACCTTCCCACCAGACAGAGCCACCGACGTCACGCCAATTCCAGTACGATACGACAGAGACAACACGAGATTTCAACTTCACAACAGGATAACGCGCACCACTCAACCAGACAATATTTTCAACATTACAGCACCATCAATAGAAACCAACACCAACAGAAACTATAGACTTTTGTTTAACTGTGTATATATTTAATATTTTCAAACTCATCAATGTACATCGTAATAAAAATAATATCATACTGTATGATGATCCAGAAATCAAACCTGAAAAGAACCTCGCTCAAGAACCATATTTTTTTTCCAATGCAGAGCATTGTATTGTGAGCGGGGGAATTTTTCACAAAGATTTTACTTTGTGAAATTGTACAAATTTTATTTTTTATGTTTTAGTTATTATTTCAACAATTATTATTGAAATATTAAATAACATGTTAGCCACAGTTGTTGAAATAAAACTATTAATCTTTATTCTTTATCATACATGAAAGTTTTTATTGGTTAATTTGTGCCTTAAGGACAATCAAACGAAGATCAAATAATTCCATTGACAAATAATTAAACAGTTTCCTGTAATTATACCCTGAAGTAGGTGTATATATAAGACTGGGTTCGCAGTTCAGATATACACTCTTTTCGGGACATATATGATTACAGGTAAGAAAAAGGTTTATTTCAAATATTCTGTTTAAATCAAATTACTATAACGCAAACTTCTGTTAAAATTTTGAGTTAAAACTGTCTCGATTTAATGATTTGTAATTAAGAAACTATGTTTAAAAATATATTGTTCACCGAACAATTATGATCATTATGTTATTTAGAAATTAAGAATTACATTTAGTAACTAAACTATAATTAATTTAAGTCGCTATATCTCATACTTATCACAATCTCTCACTTAAGCGAGTAATTCCCCATCTATTAAAATCGTGTAGTATTGTTAATTGATAATTGATTCTGTTTTGTAACATATGTTAATATGTGTTTGAATTCTGTTTAACAACATCTATTTCTGTTAAACAACATATATGTATAAAATATTGATATTTCATTTTACATGTATTTGATTTCTGTATGTTGATGTACATAATATATATAAGTTCAAATATACACTCTTTTCGGGACATATATGATTACAGTTATAATTTGATCCCCGACAACAACAACTACAACAACAACAAAACCAGCATAACAACAAAAGTTCAGAACGAGGTTAAGAAAAACGACCCGTCCGAGAGTAGTTTCGGATTCAAATTCATTATTATGTGTGTATTGGTATATGTGCATTGTTATGTGTGTATTGTTATGTGTGCATTTTTATTTGTTATATTGGAAATGAATATAATATTTGATAAAATTGATTAGCCGGTTTGTTTTCTATTTATTTTAGTTTACTATTTTGCTATCAAAATAAGATTATACATTATAACACAAAAAGGGCCAATAAAACACACATTTTGGTCAAAATCACAAATTCATTAGTTGCTCCGTTTTTAATATATAACCTATATATAGCCTATGCTAACATAACTTATTGAAACATTAAAAGCCGATTTCAAGTCATTCTGACGAAAACGATGTGTTTTATTAGCTAATTTCGTGTAATAAATGGTCCTTTTCGTAGCACCGTCTCCGGTAAAAATATTATTTCTTTAATTTGGTTTGACCAAAATTAAAAAAAAAAGTGTGGCCGGATTGACTTGTGGCCGGTTTGACCTGCTTCCGTACCGAGTATACGGAATTCTGGGGAATAAATAATAATAAGGAGGTAGATATATTACATTTCAAATTGTGTAATAATGGACTTCATGTTCGTCTTCAGGCTAAAACTATCGCAGATTCAATCGATAACATGCATTATAATATGCTTTTGTTTGCCTTGAATTGTGGGGAATTAATGTTTATGGCTGACAAGACAAACGGCATTGTTATACTGAGTTAGTGAAAACAAACAAAAGCATATCTTTATTATAAAAAAATAGATTTGATATAGCACATCTTGGTGTAGCAGGTTCGGTTCCTTGTCCGACGAGACGACTCTCAGGCCCTTCATGTCTTTGATTGTATTTTTAGGGTCGTCCATATACAAATATTAATACAAAATGAAAGGAAGGAATGCATTTCAATATATTCAAAATTATATAAAGGTCTGCAGTATAGCTTTGCCAACTTAATGCAAGGAATATAATGTCTCGTGTGCATTTAAACGTACGAGAATGTATCAGGAAATGTGTTAGAAAAAACAAAAAGAATACTTTATGAGACGTTTATTGATATTTAACTTTTCCCACTTGGTCTTGTATAAATAGTATATATTGGGTACGTTTTTAAAATCGAAGGTTAGTGTAGTAGTGATTGGTTAAACCATTAAAACTGCACCAGTGGCCTACAAAAATACTGCATGTAATATATGCTTTACGGGTTCTCCGTGGCCGAGTGGTCTTAGGCGCCGTCTCAAGATCACTTAACTCTCACCGCTAAGGTCGTAGGTTCGAGTCCCGCTCACTCCAAAACCTTTATGTGAATAAGTTTGTCAGTTACTTTCAGAAGGACGGTGGTTCTACTCAGTCTCTACTCAGTCCGATACAACTGGATATGCCATATAAAACCTGATATGTGTTGAAAATGCCGTTAAACCCCATTCAAATTATGGTTTACGTGACGGGGAGAGTAGCACTATTCATTCCAAACGCATTCTTCACAAAGTGCTCAACTACTTGATGTAAAAAAACTACTTCAAATTTAAACATTCAGGCCCGATTAGCTCAGTCGGTTACGCGTCTGACTATCAATCCAGGGGTCGTGAGTTCGGATCCCCGCCCGGCAACAGTCTCCGTGATGATTGATATATGACAACGTGTCTCATTATCATTCGTCTCTCACCACTGATTAAAGTTAGGAAGTTATTAGTTACATGCGGAGATGGGGTATGCTCGAGTACTGGTTAACCTTTCAGGATCCCAGGAAATAGTGGTTAGGTAAACTGATCACCTGTTAGCCCTTGATGGCATGAAAATGACGCTAAATATTCAATCAATCAATCGATCAAATAAACACACAATGAAGAATTTTTAAAAAAGAAAATAAATACATTTGTAGAAAAATACGTGAAACTGCTAGGACACAAGTGTGACTATTAAGTGATAAGTTAATACTTGAAAAGTTATCGCTAAGTTTTAACAACAATGCAGTAGCAGAAGAATATTATTATGAATTTAAATACTTAGCACTGTACGAGTTTATTCAGCTTAGTACACAGATATAGGTATACTGCTTATGATATATGTCTTCTACCTTCGTGTCAGGCCTTAGTTCTCAGCAGAAATTCAAATACCTAGTATGGTGCTGTATAAACGTATTAAGCTTAGTTAAAATAAGAAAGTATACTGCTTATAGTATAAATTTCCTGTTACCTTCATGACAGATCTTAATTCTCAACAGAAATAAAAATGCTTAGTACAATACTGTATTATTTTATTTAGTTTAGTACAAACATGTAGGTATACTGCTCTTTGTCTAAATCTGCTTCTACCTTCATGTTAAGTCTTAGTTCTCATCAGAAATTCAAATGCCTAGTAAAGTACAGTATTCGTTTATCTCAGCTTTCTACAAACTTGTGCGTACACTACTTGAAGTATATATCTTCTTGTACCTTCGTGTAAAATCTAAGTTCTCAGCAGAACTTCAAATTATCAAATTTTTTTTTTACCCGCTTTCTGATATATTCACGCATATTATACAATTAAAGGTATATTATATAGTAAACAAGTTGGAGAGTTTGTTGTACGTAATTACCTTTTTGCTATAGCAAACCTCCCAGAAATAGTATTATAAGCTCTGTGATATATACATTCCGGGATATGTACATTCCGGGATATATACATTCCGGGATATATACATTCTGGGATATATACATTCCGGGATATAGTCTTGAAAGGCAGCATTATGTAAATATCACTTGTAAAGCTTGGCATTGTCAGTTTGTTGCTGTTTGTTTTTACAATGCATGTTTAAGTATTACAATGACGTTAGTTGTAATTTATTTTACAACACGTAAGGTAATGAATGCACAAGTGTGTATAACAATGCTGTATATGATCAAATCATAAATGTGAATGCTCATTTATGTTCATAAAATTTTGCATTTTCATGGAAAACGGAACTATTTCTCAGAACAGCTATGCTCGAGAAAAATCGTTGTTGCATTTCTTCACAACTGCATGCAAGAGGAACGAGTCGTGTTGGTTTGACGTCATGTGCATCAAACAAAAACAAAGACACAAAAATCAACAACAACAACAACAACAACAACAACAACAGTATATTCCCAAACAGATACCAATTACATCATTAAATTATTACTTATACGGGCAGTTTGCTGAAATAAAAAGTATAAAACAAAGAAATACTTAAACAGTTGACACAAATGAAAATTTCTGAAATTATATGTTTTGTATTGATAGTAAGTGAAACTTCATGTTCAGTAAAGGCGATGTAGACTTGAAAAGATTGGAATGTACCGCCAAGATGGTCTCGTTTTGCCATTTTTTTCGGGGCATTTTTCGGATATACAGATTCTTGAATTATTGCCGGGACAGAACAACATGGATATCCTCAACAATCGTAATCCTCGTATAATGTTAATATGACAAATAAAATAACCTTTGTATTGATGAATGTACAGGGTTTAGAAGATAAAGCCAAACGAAAAGATACATTTGATTTTCTTCAAAAGAAAAATTATTCTGTTTACTTCCTACAAAATACTCATTTTACTGATAAGGAAATAAATTTTATTAAAATTCAGTGGGGATATGAATGCTATTTTAGTAACTTTTCAAGCCAATCTACGGGAGTAGCAATACTTTTTAACAATAACTAATTATAAATACATTAAAAAGAAACCGATACTTAAGGAAATATACTAATCTTAGAAACAACAATTTGTGATATATACTTATGTGTGACTGCGAAATGACGGTCAGGTTATTTTGAGCTCTCAAAAAATCGGACATTTTCTATAGTTATATTTAACATAGAACTTTATGAAATATAGCAAATTGTGTGTTAATAAATCAGGAATTGGATTACAAAAACAGTAGTGTCTCCCATATCTTATTAATTAAGATACAGGGCAAAACGTAAAAGACAAAGAAACTATAATGGAGATCGGATTAACAGGTGTTAGGAAAGTGTGAGCGGTTTTTACGGATTTATTAAAACTGGAAAAAGACTGCCCCGGGCTATCATCACCAGTGCAACGGACGCATAATACGCTTTGTCTGGATGATAGCTATCGAATTATGGCGGACAACGATAGTAAACATCCGGGAAATACTTCTGAAGTATTTAATCACAGTTTCAACGAATATGAAAGCTATCACTCAACATCTGTCAAGACTATTGAAAACCCGGACTTCGATAATGAACAAACATTTCTGAAATCCGCTGAATTAACTCCGTTTGTGCCTCTTATACCGTCAGTAAATATGGGGAACAATCCAACTAGTCATACTGAATATGCCAATCTGAGTTACCTGGATTCGTCCGTTTTAGACGCAGAAGGCAATTTGCAGTGTGGTCAAAAACAAACAGATGAAATGCTGACTGCGTACAAAATCGAAGCTGTTATACATGATCGTTTGGATAATGGTCTAGTCCATTTATCAAAAGATCTTTACATAAGCTCGATCTTAGACATTACAGGCAAGTGCGAGGAAACTTTAGCCCTTTATCGGAATGAACTGGCCTTACGGGCCCGTCACTGTAATAATCCGCCGGTCGGAATTTTAAAGGACAGACGTAAATCTTCAAAGTTTTCAATTGCTGATAAATACGCACAAGATTGTTATCTTTTATCTCAATTTCTTGAGGGTAACGTTACCGATATAGAGGAACTATTCAAAAAGCCCCCTTTGCAACAAAACCAATCATTTTCCCAAAGAAACTCGGTATCACAAACTCCAAAGTTTAACACAGATCTACTGCACGATATGAACATTCTCAAAAATAATGTCGCGCATCTTCAGTCTGAGGTTCATGTGTTAAAAGTCGATGCTGCTGAAACGAAAAATAAATTAAATACATTCACAATTGATTTAAAATCTGACTTAGAAGAACTGAAAGGAGAATTAATCTCATGTAGTAATATACTGACCAAGCATATCAAAAGTATCAAACCAGACGAGTCTACAAAACTGTCAAACGGCTTGGACGCTTTAGCAAAACTTGTAAATAAACTTGACAATAGTCGTTCTCATGTTTATAATGAACTAGAGGAATTAAGTAAAAAAAACAGTGACAGTTCAATTAATATTGAAAACCTCCTTGATTCTGAGACACAAGAGAAAACGAGTCTTAAAATGCATTTAAAAAATGTAGACGACAAACTAGAAACACATGTAAAAACTGTAAGTGAAAATATCGTGTCAATTGAAAATCAGCATATCAAAACATTAGACTCTAAAGTTAAAACAATGGAAAAGAAAATATCCCAGAATGACCCGTTGTCGTGTTTTAAAAAGGCATTTTCTTTATTTTCCGAAGATATCGCCTCAAAATTTGACGCACTTAGTCATAATCTGCAGTCGTCGGTAGAAAAACTGGTGAACACAAATGGACAATCGCTTCAATGCGAGGAACTCGAAAATAAAATAGGACAACGGGCTTCACCGCTTATACATATGAGTAAGTTACCGGAAGTAGCCGACAATCACGCATCCAAACAACCGGAAGCGCCGTTAATAGACCTCACACACCCGACGACGCCGGTAACGTCTGCTAGAAGAAACGACGATCCTATGGAAATTCAAATAAACGTGCCATTTCGCAGTAGTCATGCTTTTAAAGGTGTTATAAGAAAAAGATCGAAATCTTACATAATTACAGGCATTGACTTGGAAAGCGATCAGGATGGACTTGAAGAATTTCTCACTGATTTAGGTGTAGTGTATAAATCGGCAAAATTTCTATATACACGAAGGTCCGATAGTCAATCTGCACAAATAGTCATCAGTGAAGATCAATCCGTATTAGTAGAAAATCCCGACATTTGGCCACCGGGGATCAGTTGTCGCCCCTGGTTACAACGTTCTGAGTACCGTACTAGGTATTTAAATATTTATCAAAATTAATTTAATAAACCATGAATCATAACATTATGTCATGGAACTGCACTGGACTTATGACCGGCATTCCTTATCTGCTTAAGGAACTAAAAAATAAGAATATTACTGTTTGTGGCATATCAGAACACTGGCTCCTGCAGCAGAACGCGTACATACTAGACAGTTTAAGCAATGATTATGAAGCACATGTTATATCAACATCCAACCCAAAATCAATTAATGGTAGATTGTTTGGAAAGGGCGGTGTGGCAATTCTTTGGCACAAATCACTAAATGATTATGTTCAAACTATAGAAACATTCAGTGAACGCATAGCTGCTATAAAGATTTCATTTAAAACTTGCAATCTGTACGTCATTCAAGTATACTTACCATGTTCTAGTGAAAAGATAGACATTTTTAAATCGGAAGTAGATAGAGTGAACGACATACTATCTGTGATAGACAATGGCGATAAAACTATTCTAATGGGTGACTTTAATGCTAAATTTCTTGGAAATAAAACGTCCATAATATCGAAAACACGAGATAAATATATTCGATCACTCTCCGAAATGAATAACCTAATAGTGTTAACAGGAACTGATATGTGCAATGGCCCAAATTACTCATTTATCCCAGGGGTAAATATGTCACCAAGTCTGATCGATCATGTACTGGTTGATGAATCTCTGATCTCTTGTGTACGTGAGTGTTATATTGAAGAAGAAGCTCCACTAAATGTTTCTCGTCACCTGCCTATATTTATGCAAATACAGGTTGATTAAGATACTGACAATGCTTTTGTTACATCTGAACAATTTACAAAACACTGTTTCAACTGGTCATCGAATGTGCAAAGGGAAATGTACAAATCACAGGTTAAAAAAAGCTTGGAAAACACATCCTTTAACTTTGAAAATGTTAATGATTCGTATGAGAAAATTATCGCTTGTTTACAAAATAGCGCAGAAATCAGTATCAAAAAGAGAAAATTTAAGAAATATCTTAAACCATACTGGTCACCAGTGGTAGAAAACTTACATAAATCCATGGTTACGTCACGTATCGAATGGTTAAAAAATGACCGGCCGAGAATTGGAGAAATTTACAAAAAATATAAAAATCAAAAACGTATATTCAGACATGAACTGAGACTTGCAGGAAGGCTGTTTGATCGAGAAGAATACGAAAGAATTGATAAGTTGGCAGAACTAGATCATAAGGGTTTCTGGAAAGTGATCAAAGCGAAACGAAAAAACAAAGGAAATGCAAAAAATGGCAGTGAAATAATATTTAAAGATAAACTTGAAAAAAATCCAGAAAGAATACTAGACGGCTGGCGAGATTATTTTAACGATCTTTATGCATTTTCTTGCGATACACATTTTGATGAAACTTTTAAAACAAAAGTGGAACAGGAACTCGAGTCTAAAATCGACTTAAACGAAAACAACTATCTATCAAGTTGCTTAATAAAACCATTAAACCCGAAAGAGTTGTTAAAAATAGTACAAAACTTACCAAATGGGAAAAGTGCCTCCAGCGATAACATTACATATGAACACATAAAACACGGAGGTGAAATACTGGTGAACTACATAACAAGTTTATTTAACAGCATTTTAAGGCATGAAAAAGTACCATTATCATTTAAAAACGGTATAACCATAACTTTACATAAAGGTAGTGGAAAATCAAAAACAGACCCAAACAATTATAGGGCTATATCCTTACTTCCAGTGATCTTAAAAATCTTTGAAAAATTAATTTTGACAAGAATCGAAGGTAACACGAATCTACAAACCAAATTACACTCACTACAACATGGATTTCAAAAGGGAAAAAGCAGTAAAATGGTCTCTTTTCTCTACCAAGAGGCAATCAATTACACTTACGAACGTAATCAAGTTATGTATTCATGCTTTATGGACGCTATGAAAGCGTTCGACCGTACATGGATCTCCGGGGTTCTCTACAAACTGTATCACCTCGGAATATGTGGTAAAGCATTGCGCATATTTAACGACATGTTACGTGGAGGGTCAAGTCGTGTGTATGCCTGTGGGCATTTGTCATCTCGATTCCAAATCCACCAGGGAACCAGACAAGGAAGCATTTGGTCCCCGTTCTTATATACCGTTCTCATTGACGAACTTCTACATACTCTCGAGGCTTCAAACCACGGACTGAAAATAAACTCCGTGTCTCTCTGCGCGCCTACACAAGCAGATGATATTGTTCTGATGTCATTGTCGAAAAACGGACTTAATGAACTAATAAAAATTTGCAGCACTTACGCAAACAAATGGCGTTATTCGTATAATGCCTCAAAATGTGCTGTACTTATACATAATCAGAAACAACGTCATCGGCCGGAAGACAATACTCTGTGTTATGCAAATCAACCACTTCCAGTCGTCAAAGAATACAAACATCTTGGAATAATCCAGAATAACAGACGGAACTCCCCTGCAAATGAAGATATGGTGCGTCAAACTACGCGGGGATCGCTGTTCTCGTTAATAAACTGCGGTATCCATAGTAATGGCGTCAACCCTATAACGGCAGCAAAACTTTACACGTCCATTGTCCTACCACGAGCTCTATTTGGTTGTGAACTATGGAATGATATAACAAAAACTGACATGTCTCACTTAGAAGCTACTCACCATTTCTGTCTAAAACGCATCCAGAACCTACCCCATCTTACCCGCTCAGACATGGTCACCGGTTTACTTGGGTTCACGTCATTAGAAGCATACATAGACTTACAAAAGTTATCGTTCCTTGGTACGATTTGTAGACTTAAAGCAACAGACATTACGCTCCAGCTATTTCTCAATAGACTTTACCAATGCAAAAACATGTGTACAAAACGAAACAATGGCTTTATAAACGATATCCTACAAATACTCAGAAAATACAAACTGGAACAATATATCGAGCAATTCATGTTATTAACAACATTTCCTGCAAAAGAACCATGGAAAAGTGTTTGTAAAAAAACAATAATAAACTTCGAAGAACAGCATTGGTTATTACGAATTAACGCAAACGATGATTGCTTCCGGTTTCGAAGGGTCCACAGTAAACTATCTCCTGGAACAGTCTGGCTAACTGCATTAGAGAATCCGTCTTCAATCGAGTCCATGACATTCTTAGCCAAATTATGCTGTGCACCAAAACCAAACCAAATATAGAACTGTTTAACATGCAAGGCAATATATACAGATGAACTGTTTCATAAAGTTTTTGATTGTAGCAGTAATAAACATCAATCCACGAGGATGGCGTACTGGAACTCTCTCAATATTCAATTTCCAAGTGATCTATGCTCATTTCTACGGAACAGTACCAAAGACATTCAGTTACTATTCTTGATTGGATATGTAGATATACTTTTATCTTCACTGTTAACAGTAAAGCAAATCTCAGAATTTATGAACTTTAATGCTGCTTTCCTGAGATCAATATACGCTTGTTAATAAATGCACGTCTATATGATTTACATGTAGAGACTGATATTAAAATGAATTAAGACCTGAAACAAGATATACACACTTTAAACATTTTCATGTTTCGTTTCGGTGAAATAACCTAATTGTGCATATAAATCATTCAAACTAGAGTCCTACAACAAGACAACAGATTTAAATAATTTACTTTAATTCACGAATAAAGACAGTTATTTATATCTACATCGATGATAAAACCATAGACTTTGTAAATATTAACAATTATTTTGTAATTCACAATGTGATCATAGTATTTATATTGTAATATTATATGTATAAAATCCAAATGTTTGTAAAATCTCCAGAAATGGGGGAATAAAAGTTGATAATAATACTAATCTTAGAAACAACCATTTGTGATAAGAAAATATTTTTTGTTAATATCATAGCTCCAATAAAGACGAGCCTCTCTTTTATACATATATATTAAGAACTTTATTTTATCTGAAGATGACCCATTCATTTAAGGTGGTGATTTTAATTTGGTTTTAAACCCTAACCTTGATTGTTTTGAATATGTTAACATAAATAACCCTAATGCTCGAAATGTAGTATTGACTTAATACAGGAATGCGATTAAGTAGACTGCTGGCGTGACCAAAACTTAGAGAATAGGAAATATATACATGGTTCAAAAACAATACATATAACAAATCAAGATTATATATTTTGTTTAAAACTCAAATTCATTAATAACAGATTTAGATGAAGTTAAAATAAAACCTGGCTACAGAACAGACCATTCATTTAATCTTCTAAAATTGGAATTTGGAAAATGTATGAAAGGAAAATCATACTGAGAAATGAATAATTCTCTATCAAAATATATAATATATATAAATGAAATTAAATTAATAATAGAGAAAGTTAAGTTGCAATATATCAACACTAATATTCATAACAATACAACACAATATAAATGATATACTAAATAAAGACTTGCATTTAATTATAAATGATCAGCTATTTTTAGAAGTACTTCTTTTTGAAATACGTGGTAAAACTATATCTTTTTCATCTTTTATTAAATAAGGGAAGATACGAAGGAACTAACTTAAGGCTTTATGAAGAAATAGAAAAAATAGAGAAAGAACAACTACAAGATAAAATTACTATTGAATATAAAAGAAAAGAACTATATGACAAAGGAAAATGGAAGGGAAAAGATAAGATTAAAAGTTAAATGGATTACTGAGGGGGGAAAAAGTGACTAAATATTTTTGTAATTTAGAAATAAAAACTATTTATCAAAAGCAATGGTCAGCTTAAATACAAACAATGGAACCGTTATAACTACACAACAAGATATATTAACTGAAACAAAGGCTTTTTATCAAAAGTGATATTCTAATCGAGACTCCACTCAGATAAACTTGACTGATTTGCTCTCATCTAACTATACCTTAGCTTGATGAACACTCTAAACTTCTACTTGAAGGACCTATTACAAATGATGAAATGTTATTAAGTCTTAAAAATATGTCTAACAAAAAGAGTCCAGGTTTTGATGACTTAACCGTCCAATTTTTCAAATTCTTTTGGATAGGTATAGATCAACATGTATTACGCTCTGTAAATGAAGCAGTTGAAAAAGGCTATTGTCTATTTCACAACGACATGGAGTCATTACATGCATTCCAAAAGGAAATAAAGACAAAACAAATATTAAAGAACTGGCGACCGATTTCACTTTTAAACATAACATATAAATTAGCATCAGCCAGTATAGCAAACAGATTGAAAAATGTTTTACCTTTAATTATAAATGAAGACCAAACAGGTTTTTATCTGGTAGATATATCGGAGAAAATATTCGACTATTATATGATCTTATGTTCTATGTAGAAAAAAGACAAATACCAGGAATGCTACTCTTAATCGATTTTGAAAAAGCCTTTGATTCTGTTAACTGGGACTTCCTATTTGAAGTCCTTGATTTCTTTAATTTTGGCCCGTCCTTCAAACAATGGGTAAAAATATTTTACTCTTACATAGAATCCTTTGTAATTGTAAGCGGTCACCTATCAGAATGATTATTCTTGAAAAAGGAATGTAGACAGGGAGACCCTTTATCACCATATAATTTCATATTATGCGCGGAGATTCTTGTTGTTCTGCTTCGAGGTAATCCGGATAGACAAGGAATACAATTAGGAAAAATGACTTTTAAATTCTTAAAGTATGAGAAGACTGTTAATGGCAAATAAAAGCTACTTGATCATTTTTGAAGAATTGTATCTATTTATGGCCAAGTTTACAAATAATGGTGCCGATTTTGATAATAAAACTTTACATAAAATTGATAATTAGTTCTGGAAAGACGTTTTTATCAAATATAAACTGTTTTCTACAACAGTTACTCCTGAAAATTGGTATAATTTCTGTTGTATTCCACTGTGGCAAAACCCTAATGTTAAGGTCGGAAATTCTAGCGTAAATTATCATAACTGGGTCTCAAACGGAATAATATTAGTAAATGGTTTAATAAATGAACAAGGTGGCTTTTATTCTTTAACTGAATTTAGAAATAAGTTGAATCTAGATTTAAACATTTTAGAATTTGAAGACATATTGGCTTCTTTAAGACGTTATAAAAAAAGTTTTATATTTCCGCTGTTAAGATGTAAATGCCAAAATCCTTCGTCACCATATGTTATCGCAATGATAATGAGAGACAAAAAAGGACATCGCTCAATATATAATGCATTTTAGTTGAACGAAACATACCTGCTTCAAAAACTAAATATTAGTTTCAGTATGATTTGTTTTTAAAAATTCTATGCACTCCCCGTTTTAATGACAATATATACAAACTAACAATGGTTCTAATTTAAAATTAACCATAGAATTCTAGGAACTAATTTTCTGTTTAAAAAAATGAACATTACTAAAACGGACCTCTGTACTTTTTGTAATAATGCTACGGAGACGATAAACCACATTTTTATAGACTGTGCGATTACTAAACAATTTTCCATTACTTTAAGAGAATTTATAAATACCAAGTTGCAATATATTAAAACAAATTGGAAAGACATTGATATTATTTTTGGAATAAATAAATATGACACTGTTCTAAACAAAATACTGTACACAGCAAAAAATCATATATTTAATCAAAGATTACAAAAAAGAATCCCTAATATAGTAAACTTTAAAAAATACATAACAGTATTATACTATACAGAATATCATATTGCCAAAATTAGTTTTAGTTCCAGGGAATTCGAGACCCAGTGGAATTTATACAAAGTGTTTATTCCGAATATATGATTTTAACTATAGTCTGTACCTTCATTTAACTGTCGATGTCCGAAGTGAGAATTACGTATTAATAATGTTTTTAATGGATCTGTAAGATACATATGCGTGTTTACATGTGTATTCATAAAAATATGTATGTATGTATATGTACATGTTAATATGTACACATATTTAAGCAATGAATTCCATCCCCACCAGTGCCATTACGCCAATGTTTAAAGCACGATCGCAATAAAGACTTTCTTTCTTTCTGTTATTAAGAAGAATCATGTCTTTGAAATTATAATTTTCATATCGTTTGATATTAAAATACAATATTACTTACCAAAATATCTAACATTATACTTAATAACATACTATGTTGTAATTGAGAGAAAAAAGAACTACTAGAATATACACTATATATTAAGTACTGGTCGTTCGAAGTCTCGCGGTGATTACATATATGGATCAAATAACTGTCGTTGTTTCAAATAAATATATAATTTATATATAGATCTACATAAAAGCTATGATCACTGATTCAGACGTTCTTTTATAAAACCTATCTAAATGTGTATGTATGTATAATTCCAAATCTTTATACGAAGTGAGCCTTCAACCAACTAATACAAACTCAACTTTACTATATGCATTGCATACTGTTATATATTGTTTTCTTTTACAATGTATTTTGTGTATAAACCGATATAAACGTTATATTGTTATTCTTTAATATGGTAATTTTAAAAAAATAAAATAAAAAAAAAAGTTCCAGTGTGCTGGGTAGCCGTCATATGTATGCATTTGTCGTTAATAGGTTGATTTATTATAAGGCGTGAAGTCCTGAATTTAATTCACTCTTCTACACGTATTTATTTAGAGATTTTTTTTCATATATTTCACATATATAGTAAATATATATTTTTGTTTTTGGTGGTTAGATATTTAACTACAACGTCTCATTTTGTTTATGTGACGTCATTTCTTAATGATGAAAACAGTCGCTAAGGGGTTTCAAATAACTATCTATACATGCTGCGGGAGGGGTGAGGAGGTGGAATATTAAAAAAACGTAATGCGGCTTATAATTGCAAAGTACGCGGCATAGTGAAACACATTTTAAGTAAAAGTAGCATTTCATTATACAAGTTCAAAGTAAATATTTTGTTTACCGTCTGTTATTTACGAGGCGGATACGTGCAATGGAAATAAAACTACCAATAATCGCTTTTGATTCCGTCGTTGGCATTTATAAGTAAAATTTGTTTTAAAAATATTCAATTGCACTTATATCGCACTTGCGTAAGTTGTAGTCATTTATGTGAGGCAGACAAACTGATTTGAACATCAAATGGTGATCAGCACTAAAGGAAAAAAAGATGCGTGTACACAATTATTGAATATGCAACTTATACGATACTTATCTCATATATATACTTTTTAAGTTATGCAGTCTTTAAGACGAATGTTAGGCTATATTTCAGATAAAGAGAAATGATGACTATTGAGCTATTCGTTCATAAAGTTCTTATATAAACCAATGCAAATATCGGGTTTGAATATTTGACACATATATGTATGAACAGTGTATGAAATATACTGTACTATACTGTATACACATGCCAATTTCGCTATAGACACTGTTATTAATTCAGTAAAATGTAAGAAAAATGTTTTAATCTTTTTTTTTCAATATATATAAGTTAACATATAAGCGATGTTTGCATTGGTTTATATAAGAACTTTATGAACGAATAGCAAAATAGCCAACAGAAATGTACAATTAACTCAATTGCTTTTGTCGCCACCTATTGTTATTAATAATGACTGACTCTGCTCACTTAAATAATACTCTGAAATACTAGTAGATGCTCTACTTGAGATAATCATGTCCCGCACAAAGTTGTTTACTAACTTTGTATCAGTAGAAACTGATATAACACGGCTGGTTGTATTTCAAAGGTGTTCTTCAATCGTCCACCATTATATATATATAGCAGTCGACATTTATTTTCTTTATAGCTTTATGTGACCTATCTAATTTATTAAAACAATATGAAAAGTTATCTTTTTTTTCTATTGCAATACAAACAGTTATGTAATGAGTCTTATGTAGTGAATGTTTACAGTGCAGTGATACCCATCAATTCACTTGAAAAGAAAGTTTTTAACTGCCTTAAAATTCATCCGTTTTGGTCAAGGTAAATTTCCAATAAAGTGCACTATTTTTAATCAACAATATATGCTAATGCTAAGTCAGCCTCTACTCAGCTGCAGCATGACATTGCAGTATCTATGAACTACTTTAAAAATAGTCCAAACCAAATTACACATTAAAATGTTAAGTATAAAAAGTGTCATACCGTCAACCGCAAGGGACACAACTCTGTATTGTGATGTATCAAAATAATTCTAAGGAATAAACAAAACCACTAACTCGTAACAGACCAGGATATTCAAGTTATATCAATAGAACTGATTTATGGGATTATGAATCATTGTGGCAAACTTTTAACCCGCAATGGAATCGGAGAAGCGCAATCAGTGAATGCAGTTCTTATGAAGAAATATTTCGTGATAACATTTATCCAACAAGATTGAACGGAAAATAAAGCTGTATCCGACTGGACACGAACGTAATTGATTTGATTGAGCAGGCTCTAGACTCTTTTCAAATTACTTTGTATTTTAGCGGTTGTAATTGGTATCGCAATGACAGCTCATTTTTTATTTAATTTTTTGACGGTAAATATATTAGAAGAAATGATAGTGACTATAGCAGTAGTATTTTCGCGAATAATACGAAACTTTAGTTTTTGGGTGTTTCTTAAATGTCACTTTCAACGAGGTTTGTTTATGCCTCCTATAACATTTACTTAAATTCTATACTTCAATTGATTTCCCAATACACACAAACGCATAATGGCTGGAAACTATTGCAAACATTGGTACATTTAGAGGAAATGACATAAGCAAAATAAACTATTTGCGTAAATTGCTGCGTTTTAATAATTATCTTTTTTATTGAATTAACGTTTTGGATAAATTGAAGGGTTTTCAAACATTTGTAAATCCGCGTATGCGCAAAGCACAATTACGACTGTACTTATAATAAAGTATCATGCAGATACGCCAGGTGCGTTTGTTATTATAAAATGTCTATTTATATATATAGACTAAATGTGTATCATATCTGTATGAAAAGTCAGTTCATTCAACCTTTTTGACACTTACTTTATTGAATCTTGCTCCCTGCTTGATCAACATATCACAATGTAAAGTTTGCAGTTTGTCTGAATATGATGTGTTTAAGAGGATAAAATTCGCGATCCAACGGGTTTCTAAATATGTCCTTTATATAGCATGTGAATACATAGAAATCCACTTTACAATCTGTGTACGGCACCCGAGTATTGATACATAGATACCCATTTTACAATCGGTGAACGGCACCCGTGTACATAGAAACCCACTTCACAATCTGTGTACGGCATCCTTGTATGGATACATAGATACCCGCTTTACATTCTGTATACGGCGCTCGTGTACATAAAACCCACTTTACAATCTGTGTTCGGCACCCGTGTATTGATACATAGATGCCCGCTTTACATTCTGTGTACGGCACCCGTGTACATAGAAACCCACTTTACAATCTGTGTACGGCACCCTTGTATGGATACATAGATACCCACTTTACATTCTGTATATACGGCACCCGTGTACATAGAAACCCACTTCACAATCTGTGTACGGCATCCTTGTATGGATACATAGATACCCACTTTACATTCTGTATACGGCACTTGTGTACATGAAAACCCACTTTACAATCTGTGTTTGGCACCAGTGTATTGATACATAGATGCGCGCTTTACAATCTGTGTACGGCACCCGTGTACATAGAAACCCACTTTACAATATGTGTACGGCATCTGTGTATTTTTACATAGATACCCGCTATACAATCTGTGTACGGCACCCGTGTACATAGATAACCACTTTACAATCTGTGTACGGCACACGTGTATTGATACACAGATACCCACTTTACAATCTGTGTACGGCACCCTTGTACATAGAAACCCACTTTACAATATGTGTACGGAATCTGTGTATTTTACATAGATACCCGCTTTATAATATATGTTCGGTACCCGTGTATTGACACATAGATACCCGCTTTACAATCTGTGCACGGCACCCGTGTACATAGATACCCACTTTACAATCTGTGTACGGCACCCTTGTACATAGAAACCCACTTTACAATATGTGTACGGCATCTGTGTATTTTACATAGATACCCGCTTTACAATATATGTTCGGTACCCGTGTATTTACACATAGATACCCGCTTTACAATCTGTGCACGGCACCCGTGTACATAGATACCCACTTTACAATCTGTGTACGGCACCCGTGTATTGATACAAAGATACCCACTTTACAATCTGTGTACGGCACAGTGTATTGAAAACAATGTCGTAAAAGGAACTGGTAAAATTAGAATAAGGCCCCGTATGCCGAGAAAAGTCCTAAATATGTGCTTTGACTTAATCTTTCTCATCATCATCTTTTATATTTGATAATTAATTTTCCTTCAGTAAGCCGCTACGTAAAATACAATATTACATTGTGTATTAAACCTAGTACAGGAGACTGTAACAGGTGCAGCTAGAGCCAAATTGACTATGTGACTGTGTGTTCCTAGGTTGGTTTACAGGCATGGTCCCCGAGAAAAAAAATTTAAACCGAGAATGCAAATCTATTTTAAGCGCCATTGCAGTGCATCTTATCTATCTGCCACATCACATCTGCATATCTAAACGACAATGGAAATATATTTTGGTTAACGCAGCCAGCATCGTTAAACATCAAACATGTTTATGTAACGTGCACCGAGCGGATTATGCACACAACTACTAATAAATATGATATATAATAATTTTTCCTTGGACTACTTGCCGTTTGATTAAAGATAAATGGTGAAATAATTTCCCTCAAGCTACTTTGCTTTATGATTGGATGACAAATGATTGAACAAATGATTCGTGTTTAAAAAAGAATAATCACGTACAATTAACTTTACATATAAAACCAAATTATAAAGGTTTCGAACTAACGTTTCAAACAAACGTTTCGCACAACACTATGCCCAGAACTCTGTTTTAAATAAATAAAACCAGTTCTGCAGCACTCCAAACAAATGCCCAGGACTCTGTTTTAAATAAATAAAACTAGTCCTGCAGCACACCAAACTCGAAACTCCGAGCTGCACCAAAGTATCAGACTTACGTCTCAAACATTTGCTCAGGACTTTGTTTTAACTAAATAAAACTAGTTCTGCAGCAATGTTCCAAGCCTGTCCCAACACCTGTCTGAGGCAAACAATGGCACCCAACAGACTACGACCCGGAGCACTGTTCACAAGTTTCAGAGGATTCTGCAACTCTGAGTTGAAAACTGCACTTCTGGGAATCCCTCGTTCACTTGTTACCTCGGTCCAAAGTCCCAGCCTGTATTACCAAATAATAATAATTAATTAATAAATTAATTATGCAAAGTCTTCTTGCAGCTCCTTCTCCGTCGAGTTGTAACATCAGACTGACAAGAATACAGAATTCGAGATAATGTGATTCAATTGAATTACCATCCTTATCAAATTATATTAGCGTCTACCTGACAGTTTATTTACTACGTTTTCTGTACGTTTATTAATGTAACTTAATAAACAATAAGGAATACTTAGACTATTCATATATAAAAGATAAATATAAAGTTACCAACCAACAGAAAAGTATAACGGCGTAACAAATACACCGATGTTATGGATTTATATATGTACAAGGCGTTTTTCGTCACATTTAATTACCAGGTTCCCTAAGATTATTGCGTGCTATAAACTATGACGTTGAGCCATTGTCCTGGCTGCCGTTTCTAGAAACATCATAAACTTAAGCAAAACATTATCGTAAGTTTTCTTCGTGAAACGGTTTTTCATGTAAGTTCAACTAACGTAAAAAACTTAAGATAAAAATTTGCGTACGATGTTTCGTGAAACGGCACCAATCTTGATCATATGCGACGCAGCCCTGGTAACCTGGCAACAGGCTCCCACAATGCTTTACTACAACAACAATAAAACATGGCTGCTGAAACATTGACAGGTGCTCTTTTAAAATTGAGAGATCTATTCAAACAAAATACAAGTAGTTATCACTATGACATGAGGTGAATGATTACTAGATAAGGTAATTAAACTATGGTTGAAATCATGGTAGTAAAGATTTCGCACTTTTAAGTAGAATTAGCTTATAAAAATGGTTATAATTCTGCACTACTAGCTTATACTGGTCAAAGCTAATACCGCGAGTGTAAGCATTTTTCAATCATGTAAAGAATGGCATCACTACTAAACAGTAATAAGGTTACTTAAGTGTGCTGAGTAGAAAACAGTTGCCGATACGAAATGCAAAAATTGCAGACGCTAACGGAAGTATTCGCGGTAATAGGTATAATGCGGTATTACGTATACAAGGTATAAATACAAAAATGTAAACAATACCGCATTACTAGAAAAATCCGGCATAACAGACATACATATAGCTTTTTACTATGTAACTCCAAACTTTGCTATTAAAAAGTAATGGAGGAACAAAGTTCTAAATCATTTAATGGTGACTCTTTCTTGCAAATTTATGGTGGTCATACCAAATACCGTGAGTATAAAAAAAACTTCAGTGATATAAAGAATGGCATCAATACTAAACAGTAATATCGTACTAATATGGTTACTTAAGTGTGCTGAGTAAGAAACAGTTGCCAATACAAAATGCAAACAAATGCATACGCTAACGGAAGTTGGAGCTTTGCGCAGGTCTTCCCAGATTGTTATTATACAGGCATTCGTGTTAATAGGTATATCTCAGGATTAGGTATACAAGGGATAATGGTGGCGCTTTCTTGCAACAATGTTGAATTGGAAGAGATTTTTTTCTGTTAAACAAAGTAACAAAAGTTGTCACTATTTTCAAAAAAAAGTAGAGTAATATAGGAGAATATCTTATACCCAAGGATTTATGTCCGTCTTGCTTTGCTAAGTGTTATAAAATTAGGATAAACTCTTGCATTTCCAGTAGATATGTTTATGTCTGAGAAGTTGTGGTCAGTTGGTGTAAAGCTAGAGTAACACATACCAATCATCAACTGTTTTTATGAGGACACCACTTCATGGGGAGTACCAGATGTTTTGTGGGGTTTACTAGACAACAAAACGGGGTTTATCGGACATTGAAATCTTGTGGTGTTCATCGGACAGCTTATTGAAAAATTCATCAGGGGTTTGTTTATCATATACTTTTTTTTTCATTTAAATAGTTGTTTAAAATAAAACAAAACATATATTTGTTTCAATTTAATTGTTCAACACAATTTATTTCATCAAATAAATGCAAAATTGACATTTGTGCTTAAAATGCAATATAAAAATTGTCTCCAGTTCTATCTGTGTGAAAAGTTGAGAGGAACAGTGTTTACAAAACTGCTCTCTTCCAATCAAATCTGCTGTTGTATATCGACACAGTACATAAACACCTGTATGTCACCCATGATGTGTAAGTGTATTGGCTGCTTTGATAGGGTCTGAAAACAAGTGTGTTACATGCAGAACACTGTAAATAGTACATTTTCAAATTATCTGGAAAACTCCTGGTGTCCGATATTCCCCCCATATTACTCTATATATACTTGATTCTCAATAGTTCCTGAAATAAAGTAGTAATAGTCCATACAAAATAGAAATATCAAGGAATTTTAATTAGAACAATATGTGGTTGAATGCAGGGTTTCGATTGAGATGCAGTTTTTCCTCCAGAGCGTGTTTCTTACGTCTTTGACGCAATAAAATCTCATTTGACGCAACCAAGTTTGTTCAGTGCGTCCACTATGACACAACCTTAAAACTACAGAAATTAAAATTACGCATATTTGCTTTGGCAAGCTGGTTTCAGAGTTATTTTTACAATATGCTAGCTGTTTTGACAGATCACTTGGTCTGATTCAGGGAAACCCCTGTCACGCAGTACTACTAAGTTACATAAACGCTTTAATTGGTTACTGACGTTATATTAATGCAATCGCATAGATGATTATAGTCACATACATAATTTTCCACGAAGCAATATTGTAGTTTGAAGACAACATCTGTGAAAACAAACATAGGCCGCAACAATATCACTGATATATACCCAGTTTTAGGTGTTTATATAAAAAATGAAATGTGGAAATCAAGAAACTATTCAGAAAAGTTGTTTACAATGTATGGATGATACTCGATCTGAAAAATGTTTTATTTTGTTTTCTATAAGGTATCGAGAGGCACATGCGGGACATTTTAATACCAGTTTGAACATCGGCCGCTCCAAGTTTTACGGCGATATTCCCGGCACGGTTTATGCTTCTTTAACGGACGTTTATAAGGTTATGGAAAAAACAAAATTAACTTTTAGAAAATTATATTCGTTTTGAAAAATGATTATATAATTTCAGAAATTTAATTAATGTTTGTTAAGTTACAATTAAAATGTTTTTATATTAAGGTAACGTTACTCTAAAATGAGTCTAGCTATGAACCAGAAGAGAAATGCTTTTAGCTAAAAAAGAATACAACAACAAAGTTTTGTTTTCCAAAAAATTATAATGCTTAGAAACGCTAAACATGAAGCTAAGCTGAAATACAAAATACTGAAATAATTTTAGTGTTTTTCATTAAAAATAATTAGGGTCATTGTGATCGAGCTGGGGTCATGACATTTGAAAAGTTCATGGCCCAGCTGTGGTCATGATCATAAAAACAACTACATGTACTTTCTATAGTTTTTGTAACTTGTTGCCAGAAGTGAAACATTCATTTGAAGTTAAATTCTTTTGACATTGTTAACTTAAGTTGCAGCTTTGATTGAGAAATTTGTGTGAAACTGTTTTTGTAAAATATGTATTATTTTACCTCCATTTATTCAAGTTGATTAAGTTTACAACTAGTCAACTGATGAACTTTTGAAAATGTACCCCAGATTTTTAGTCAGTGGGTTATCAATGACCCAAAAAAACTGGAGCTGGAGAAAACACTGGAGATGGGCAACAAGCTAGGTTTATCAAGCAATAATTTTGCCCCTACCTTTTTTTAGCTCACTTGAGTCGAACACTCATTGGTGAGCTTTTGTGATCGCCTGGTGTCGTTGTGTGTCGTCCGTCATCTCTACCAAGTTTGTTCAAGCCATCTTGATTCTTCAAAAAACATGGCCGCCAGGGGGTGGGGAAAATTTAATTAGAAAAAACTTAAAAAATCTTCTTGTCAGAAGCTACTGGCTCGATTTTAAAATAATTTCACAGAAATGTTCCTTGGGTGACCCTCTACCAAGTTTGTTCAAGCCATATTGATTCGTCAAAAACATGGCAGCCAGGGGATGGGGTTAGTTTACTATATAAGCTATAGTATAAACTTAAAAAATCTTCTTGTCAGAAACTACTTGCTTGATTTTAAAATAATTTCACAGAAATGTTCCTTGGGTGACCCTCTACCAAGTTTGTTCAACCCATCGTGGTTTGTCAAAAAACATGGTGGCCAGGGGGTTTGTTTAGTTAATTATATAAGGTAATTAGTAAAAATTTAAAAAATCTTCTTGTCAAAAACAACTGGCTCGGTTTTAAAATAATATCACAGAAATGGTCCTTGGGTGACCCACTACCAAGTTTGTTCAAGTCATCTTGTTTTGTCCAAAAAAAAATGGTGACCAGGGGATGGGGTAAGTTTACTATATAAGCTATAGTAAAAACTTTAAAAAATCTTCTTGTCAGAAACCACCGGATCAATTTTAAAACAATTTCGCAGAAATGTTCCTTGGGTGACCCTTTACCAAGTTTGTTCGAGCCGTTGTGAAATGTTGAAAAACATGACTGCCACAGTGAGGTGCTAGTTTACTATATCTGGAGGCAGCTATAGTAAAAACTTCAAAAGCCTTCTTGTCAGATTCTACTGACCCGATTTCAATGTAATTTCACTGACATTTACCATGGATGAACTTCTACCAAATTTGAACTTTTCTACGCATCTGTTACATCTTCAAAACAAATCAAAATTCTTGCCCATTTCGTTTTTCGGGAAATTGAAGTGTACATGTATTATATAATCTATATAATCTAATATAGTTGGGTGAATCAAGGTTGCCAGGTGAGCGATAAAGGGCCATTTTGGCCCTCTTGTTTAAGTTCACCAGGACGAAGTCAAAGGAGAGCTATTGCCATGACCCAAGCGTTGTCGTCCGTGGCAGCGATGTCTTCATCTGTAGACACCCAGGTTAAACTTTTGCGTTTAAGTTTAAGATATTTATGCAACCACTCATTGGATTTGAATGAAACTTTGCATGTGTGTTCACCATCATCAATGGAACACACAGAGACAAGAACCATAACTCTGGTTTGCATTTTGGCCCAGTTATGGCCCTTTTTGGACTTAGATACCCTGAGTCGATTTGTTGTCTACTGACAACTTTTGTTTCTTTTTCTTTTACATTTCTGTGTGTTTGTTCTTTTCAAGTTTCTATTATTCATTTAAAATTCAACTTTATTATGAATGTTATTACATTTCATTTCAGTGTACATAATATATTCATATTGATGATATGGAGAGAACTGTAACTAATGATATTATACTGTTATACTCAATGAATTTGATTGAAACTAAACAGTCTCTGCATCTATTGGATTGAAATTTCATAGTACACAGTATTGCAGTTATAAGGTCTACTCAATTTAGTAAGTTAGTTAACTCGTGTTTGCTTGGATTTGTCATCAGTCTCAATTAAATTTGTACTTTTGTCACAAATATCAAAATATCGAGCGAGCCGTCCTTCAGACAGCTCTTGTTGGAGATTTGTTGTTGCTGTCATGTTCGATAAAATACAAAATATAATATAATAATTAACCTACCTACCTACCCAAGATAAAAATGATGTGTAGGTAAAGGACAAACAAACAATATTTTGATTAAGGTCCTATTGGAATATTGTTACCAGCTATAATTGTTAACAATTATATGTTATATAATATTGCTATCTGTTTTTTGATGATGTTACCATTAAAGAAGGATATCATCTGTTATAGGTTCATTTCATCATTGTTACCAATTACAGATAAATGTTACCAGTTGTTTTTAAAAAATGATAAACAGGCACACAGAACAACAAAAATGGATGTGTGAAATCTTATTGCATTATAGCTGATTTTTGTTTTGTTTTTATAGGAATTCCTTTGTGAAGTAACATCACAGGTGTGTACAGGAACCTTGGTCCGCAGTACTTCATCACTACCTACAGACAAAGATGATGATATACCTGTCATGTAAACAGGAACCTTGGTCCGCAGTACTTCATCACTACCTACAGACAAAGATGATGATATACCTGTCATTTAAACAGGAACCTTGGTCTGCAGTACTTCATCACTACCTACAGACAAAGATGATGATAGACCTGTCATGTAAACAGGAACCTTGGTCCGCAGTACTTCATCACTACCTACAGACAAAGATGATGATAGACCTGTCATGTAAACAGGAACCTTGGTCTGCAGTACTTCATCACTACCTTCAGACAAAGATGATGATAGACCCGTCATGTAAACAGGAACCTTGTTCCGCAGTACTTCGTCACTAGCTACAGACAAAGATGATGATAGACCTGTCATGTAAACAGGAACCTTGTTCCGCAGTACTTCATCACTACCTACAGACAAAGATGATGATAGACCCGTCATGTAAACAGGAACCTTGTTCCGCAGTACTTCATCATTAGCTACAGACAAAGATGATGATAGACCTGTCATGTAAACAGGAACCTTGGTCCGCAGTACTTCATCACTACCTACAGACAAAGATGATGATAGACCTGTCATGTTAACAGGAACCTTGGTCTGCAGTACTTCATCACTAGCTACAGACAAAGATGATGATATACCTGTCATGTAAACAGGAACCTTGGTCTGCAGTACTTCATCACTACCTACAGACAAAGATGATGATAGACCTGTCATGTAAACAGGAACCTTGGTCTGCAGTACTTCATCACTACCTACAGACAAAGATGATGATAGACCTGTCATGTAAACAGGAACCTTGTTCCGCAGTACTTCATCACTACCTACAGACAAAGATGATGATAGACCTGTCATGTAAACAGGAACCTTGGTCTGCAGTACTTCGTCACTACCTACAGACAAAGATGATGATAGACCTGTCATGTAAACAGGAACCTTGTTCCGCAGTACTTCATCACTACCTACAGACAAAGATGATGATAGACCCGTCATGTAAACAGGAACCTTGTTCCGCAGTACTTCATCATTAGCTACAGACAAAGATGATGATAGACCTGTCATGTAAACAGGAACCTTGGTCTGCAGTACTTCATCACTACCTACAGACAAAGATGATGATAGACCTGTCATGTTAACAGGAACCTTGGTCCGCAGTACTTCATCACTAGCTACAGACAAAGATGATGATATACCTGTCATGTAAACAGGAACCTTGGTCTGCAGTACTTCATCACTACCTACAGACAAAGATGATGATAGACCTGTCATGTAAACAGGAACCTTGGTCTGCAGTACTTCATCACTACCTACAGACAAAGATGATGATAGACCCGTCATGTAAACAGGAACCTTGGTCCGCAGTACTTCATCACTAGCTACAGACAAAGATGATGATAAACCTGTCATGTAAACAGGAACCTTGGTCCGCAGTACTTCATCACTAGCTACAGACAAAGATTATGATAGACCTGTCATGTAAACAGGAACCTTGTTCCGCAGTACTTCATCACTACCTACAGACAAAGATGATGATAGACCTGTCATGTAAACAGGAACCTTGGTCCGCAGTACTTCATCACTACCTACAGACAAAGATGATGATAGACCTGTCATGTAAACAGGAACCTTGGTCCGCAGTACTTCATCACTACCTACAGACAAAGATGATGATAGACCTGTCATGTTAACAGGAACCTTGGTCCGCAGTACTTCATCATTAGCTACAGACAAAGATGATGATATACCTGTCATGTAAACAGGAACCTTGGTCTGCAGTACTTCATCACTACCTACAGACAAAGATGATGATAGACCTGTCATGTAAACAGGAACCTTGGTCTGCAGTACTTCATCACTACCTACAGACAAAGATGATGATAGACCCGTCATGTAAACAGGAACCTTGATCCGCAGTATTTCATCACTACCTACAGACAAAGATGATGATAGACCTGTCATGTAAACAGGAACCTTGGTCCGCAGTACTTCATCACTAGCTACAGACAAAGATGATGATAGACCTGTCATGTAAACAGGAACCTTGTTCCGCAGTACTTCATCACTACCTACAGACAAAGATGATGATAGACCTGTCATGTAAACAGGAACCTTGGTCCGCAGTACTTCATCACTACCTACAGACAAAGATGATGATAGACCTGTCATGTAAACAGGAACCTTGGTCCGCAGTACTTCATCACTAGCTACAGACAAAGATGATGATAGACCTGTCATGTAAACAGGAACCTTGTTCCGCAGTACTTCATCACTACCTACAGACAAAGATGATGATAGACCCGTCATGATAGACCCATCATGAAACAAGTATGTACTTTCATTTCCCCATCTCTGTAATATTTACAATAAACCTTAGTTTCAGGAATCTTACAGTTTAATCTTCAAGTGAAGTTTTAAAGTGAGAAATTAAAATAGTCCAATGATATATAGAAAAAATAGCCCATCTAACATATAACAAATACATTATTATATATCCACATAATTATAAGTATGTTTTTGCAACCATTTGAGTTATATTTAATTTCCCTGTATTATTCCTTCCTGTAATTAGCTCACCTTAACAAAGCTGAAGGTGATCTATTCTGATTCCAGTGTACTTCGTCCGTCCATGAAATCTTTATTGTGTGCACTCTAACACCTGCATTTTTCATTGACTATTCACCAAACTTGCATAGTTATATAACCATAATATCTCAGACAAGTTTATGAACTTGCCATATCGGATAATTAATATCAGAGCTGTGACCCTTGAAACATCAAATATTGCATTGTTTGACCTTGTGTGCACTCTAGCACCTGCATTTTTAATTTGATCCTCTCCAAACTTACACAGTAGTTATATAAACATAATATCCCAGACAAGTTCTTGAACTTGCCAAATCGGATTATTATTGTCCGAGTTATGACCTTTGAAACATAAAAAATTACACTATTTGTAGTCTGAGAGAAAAGCATGTAAATTAAAGGAATTTAGTGTGATTTTCTGCAGCAACACTTGCTCATTTTGAGAAGGTTGTGTTTATAAAGTGTTTCTATAAACAGTTGTTTTATTTGTTACATTTTCATTTGTGAAGTTAACACACAATTACATTTTTGTAGGAATCTGTTGGTCTGGACAATATTCCTTGATATAGTAAACTGCAAGCCTTGGTTCAACTTTGTTTACTCAATCAGGCTATAACAATGACCCAGGTCATGACAGTTATTTCATTTTGGAAAGAGCTCAGAGATTTTGATAAACTACCAACAATATTCTCAAAAATCCACAAGGAAAGTCAGATGAAAGATGGATTTAAGATCTTAGACAACACTTCCTGGATTAGAGAGTATAAAAAGGTTATTTTTCAATTATTACAACACATCTTCATTTCTCATGTTTTTATTAATAAAGCTATAGATCTACAACATGAAGCAGGAATGAGACATCATGTTTGGAACTTTATGCAAACATCTTTCTTTATATAAATATATAGTGTAAATTATTTAACTTGAAGTGGTTACTTACATTGTTTCTATTCTATCAAACATCCTGATAATTTAGACAAAAAACCTTTGTTTTGAAACAAAAACATTATTTGTCGACCATCTTTAAGCTCTTAGCATCACATGATCGACAAATGATTATACATAGTAAACCATCACATGATCAACAAATGATTTTACCAAGTAAGTCATCACATGATTGGCAATTGGTTATACCAAGTAAGTCATCACATGATTGGCAATTGGTTTTACCTAGTATGTCATCTAGCGAGGAGAAGCTGCAGCCAATTTACCGACTGGAAATGTTGATATCTTATATCACTTTATGTAGCCTCAGAATACAGCTGATACTGCCAAAATTTAAAGAACAGGTTTTATAATATAAGCTATGAAATTACTAAGAATTAACTTATTTAAGCACATTGACCTACTGTTACACTTGCTGTATATAACATATTACAATTGTTGTGGAGCAAAATTGTATATTATATGATTAACATCAAGACAGCGTTGATGCATGTGACGTCGCAAATTTTGTGACTCTGACTTAATGAATCACGTTGAATGACAGGTTGAGTCATATCTAGAAGCAGTTATTAATTTCTAAAATGATTAAGTAAATCAGATTATCATAGTGGATTATGTCTGTATTACAGAGCTGTTCAGTTGAGACACAGTAGATTAAAATGGATTATGTCTGTATTACAGAGCTGTTCAGTTGAGACAAAGTAGATTAAAGTGGATTATGTCTGTATTACAGAGCTGTTCAGTTGAGACTAAGTTGATTAAAGTGGATTATGTCTGTATTACAGAGCTGTTCAGTTGAGACACAGTAGACTGAAGTGGATTATGTCTGTATTACAGAGCTGTTCAGTCGAGACAAAGTAGATTAAAGTGGATTATGTCTGTATTACAGAGCTGTTCAGTTGAAACACAGTAGATTAAAGTGGAGTATGTCTGTATTACAAAGCTGTTCAGTTGAGACACAGTACATTAAAGTGGATTATGTCTGTATTACAGAGATGTTCAGTTGAGACACAGTATATTAAAGTGGAGTATGTCTGTATTACAGAACTGTTCAGTTGAGACACAGTAGATTAAAGTAGATTATGTCTGTATTACAGAGCTGTCCAGTTGAGACACAGTAGATTAAAGTAGATTATGTCTGTATTACAGAGCTGTCCAGTTGAGACACAGTAGATAAAAGGGAATTATGTCTGTATTACAGAGATGTTCAGTTAAGACACAGTAGATTAAAGTGGAGTATGTCTGTATTACAGAACTGTTCAGTTGAGACACAGTAGATTAAAGTGAATTATGTCTGTATTACAGAGATGTTCAGTTAAGACACAGTAGATTAAAGTGGAGTATGTCTGTATTACAGAACTGTTCAGTTAAGACACAGTAGATTAAAGTGGATTATGTCTGTATTACAGAGCTGTCCAGTTGAGACACAGTAGATTAAAGTGGATTATGTCTGTATTACAGAGCTGTCCAGTTGAGACACAGTAGATTAAAGTGAATTATGTCTGTATTACAGAGCTGTCCAGTTGAGACACAGTAGATCAAAGTGGATTATGTCTGTATTACAGAGCTGTCCAGTTGAGACACAGTAGATTAAAGTTGATTATGCCTGTATTACAGAGCTGTTCAGTTGAGACACAGTAGATCAAAACAGATTATGTTTGTATTACAGATCTGTTCAGTTTAGACACAGTAGATCAAAGTGGATTATGTCTGTATTACAGAGCTGTTCAGTTGAGACACAGTAGATTAAAGTTGATTATGTCTGTATTACAGAGATGTTCAGTTGAGACACAGTAGATTAAAGTGGATTATGTCTTTATTACAGAGCTGATCAGTTGAGACACAGTAGATTAAAGTGGATTATGTCTTTATTACAGAGCTGTACAGTTGAAACACAGTAGATTGAAGTGGATTATGTCTTTATTACAGAACTGTTCAGTTGAGACACAGTAGATTAAAGAGGAGTATGTCTGTATTACAGAACTGTTCAGTTGAGACACAGTAGATTAAAGTGGAGTATGTCTGTATTACAGAACTGTTCAGTTGATACACAGTAGATTAAAGTGGATTATGTCTGTATTACAGAGCTGTCCAGTTGAGACACAGTAGCATGAAGTGGATTATGTCTGTATTACAGAGCTGTCCAGTTGAGACACAGTAGATTAAAGTGGATTATGTCTGTATTACAGAGCTGATCAGTTGAGACACAGTAGATAAAAGTGGATTATGTCTGTATTACAGAGATGTTCAGTTGAGACACAGTAGATTAAAGTGGATTATGTCTTTATTACAGAGCTGTTCAGTTGAGACACAGTAGATTAAAGTGGATTATGTCTGTATTACAGAGCTGTACAGTTGAAACACGGTAGATTGAAGTGGATTATGTCTTTATTACAGAACTGTTCAGTTGAGACAGGGTAGATTAAAGAGGAGTATGTCTGTATTACAGAACTGTTCAGTTGAGACACAGTAGTTTAAAGTGGAGTATGTCTGCATTACAGAACTGTTCAGTTGAGACACAGTAGATTGAAGTAGATTATGTCTGTATTATAGAACTGTTCAGTTGAGACACAGTAGATTAAAGTGAATTATGTCTGTATTACAGAGCTGTCCAGTTGAGACACAGTAGCATAAAGTGGATTATGTCTGTATTACAGAGCTTTTCAGTTGAGACACAGTAGTTAAAGTGGATTATGTCTGTATTACAGAGCTGTTCAGTTGAGACACAGTAGATTAAAGTGGAGTATGTCTGTATAACAGAACTTTTCAGTTGAGACACAGTAGATTAAAGTGGATTATGTCTGTATTACAGAGCTGTCCAGTTGAGACACAGTAGATTAAAGTGGATTATGTCTCTATTACAGAGCTGTTCAGTTGAGACACAGTAGATTAAAGTGGATTATGTCTGTATTACAGAGCTGTCCAGTTGAGACACAGTAGATTAAAGTTGATTATGTCTGTATTACAGAGCTGTTCAGTTGAGACACAGTAGATTAAAGTGGATTATGCTTGTATTACAGAGCTGTTCAGTTGAGACACAGTAGATCAAAACAGATTATGTCTGTATTACAGAACTGTTCAGTTTAGACACAGTAGATCAAAGTGGATTATGTCTGTATTACAGAGCTGTTCAGTTGAGACACAGTAGATTAAAGTGGATTATGTCTGTATTACAGAGCTGTTCAGTTGAGACACAGTAGATAAAAGTGGATTATGTCTGTATTACAGAACTGTTCAGTTGAAACACAGTAGATTAAAGTGGATTATGTCTGTATTACAGAGCTGTTCAGTTGAGACACAGTAGATTAAAGATGTCTGTATTACAGAGCTGTTCAGTTGAGACACAGTAGATTAAAGATGTCTGTATTACAGAGCTGTTCAGTTGAGACACAGTAGATTAAAGTGGATTATGTCTGTATTACAGAGCTGTCCAGTTGAGACACAGTAGATTAAAGTGGATTATGTCTGCATTACAGAGCTGTTCAGTTGAGACACAGTAGATTAAAGTGAATTATGTCTGTATTACAGAGCTGTCCAGTTGAGACACAGTAGATTAAAGTGGATTATGTCTGTATTACAGAGCTGTTCAGTTGAGACACAGTAGATTAAAGTGGAGTATGCCTGTATTACAGAGCTGTTCAGTTGAGACACAGTAGATCAAAACAGATTATGTCTGTATTACAGAACTGTTCAGTTGAGACACAGTAGATCAAAGTGGATTATGTCTGTATTACAGAGCTGTTCAGTTGAGACACAGTTGATTAAAGTGGATTATGTCTGTATTACAGAGCTGTTCAGTTGAGACACAGTAAATTAAAGTGGATTATGTCTGTATTACAGAGCTGTTCAGTTGAGACACAGTAGATTAAAGATGTCTGTATTACAGAGCTGTTCAGTTGAGACACAGTAGATTAAAGTGGATTATGTCTGTATTACAAAGCTGTTCAGTTGAGACACAGTAGATTAAAGTGGATTATGTCTGTATTACAGAGCTGTTAAGTTGAGACACAGTAGATTAAAGTGGATTATGTCTGTATTACAGAACTGTTCAGTTGAGACACAGTAGATTAAAGTGGATTATGTCTGTATTACAGAGCTGTTCAGTTGAGACACAGTACATTAAAGATGTCTGTATTACAGAACTGTTCAGTTGAGACACAGTAGATTAAAGTGGATTATGTCTGTATTACAGAGCTGTTCAGTTGAGACACAGTAGATTAAAGTAGATTATGTCTGTATTACTGAGCTGTTCAGTTGAGACACAGTAGATTAAAGTGGATTATGTCTGTTTTACAGAGCTGTTTAGTTGAGACACAGTGGATTAAAGTGGATTATGCCTGTATTACAGAACTGTTCAGTTGAGACACAGTGGATTATGTCTGTATTACAGAGCTGTTCAGTTCAGACACAGTAGACTAAAGTGGATTATGTCTGTATTACAGAGCTGTTCAGTTGAGACACAGTAGATTAAAGTGGATTATGTCTGTATTACAGAACTGTTCAGTTGAGACACAGTAGATTAAAGTAGATTATGTCTGTATTACAGAGCTGTTCAGTTGAGACACAGTAGATTAAAGTGGATTATGTCTGTATTACAGAACTGTTCAGTTGAGACACAGTAGATTATAGTGGATTATGTCTGTATTACAGAGCTGTTCAGTTGAGACACAGTAGATCAAAGTGGATTATGTCTGTATTACAGAGCTGTTAAGTTGAGACACAGTAGATCAAAGTGGATTATGTCTGTATTACAGAGCTGTTCAGTTGAGACACAGTAGATCAATGTTCAGTTGAGACACAGTAGATTAAAGTGGATTATGTCTGTATTACAAAACTGTTCAGTTGAGACACAGTAGATTAAAGTGGATTATGTCTGTATTACAAAACTGTTCAGTTGAGACACAGTAGATTAAAGTGGATTATGTCTGTATTACAGAGCTGTTCAGTTGAGACACAGTAGATTTAAGTTGATTATGTCTGTATTACAGAGCTGTTCAGTTGATACACAGTAGATTAAAGGATGAACCAAATGTTTAAACTACCATCTGCACGTCCTAGGCTAATGTTACATCAGCCTTATGATTTTGATCCATAAAAGGTAGAGTAGGTACAAATAAAGGATAACTGTTTTTTAGGTATTTTGTGTATTTTGTTTGAACATTTAGTGTCCATTTTTGCCATTGAGTGCTAATAGATGATCAGTCAACTTAACCACTTATTCCTGGGATCCTTGAAGATTAACAAGTATTCAAGCAAACCTATCTCTGCATTCAGCTGATAACTTGAATCAGCGTTGAGAGAAGAGTGATGATAAGACATCATGTTGAATATCACGGAGATTGTGGTAGGGATTTGAACTCATGACCCTTGGATTGACAGCTGCAGAGTGAGCTAATTGATCCCAGTTATCAAAAAGTTAAATCATTAATAAGAACTAAGATTTAAGGCAATTGAACCTTAATTTACTGCATGTTAATATACATGATTTTAAAAACATTTTTTCAAAGAAACGAGGCTCCTGTTCAGTTGAGACACAGTAGATTAAAGTGGATTATGTCTGTATTACAGAGCTGTTCAGTTGAGACACAGTAGATTAAAGATGTCTGTATTACAGAGCTGTTCAGTTGAGACACAGTAGATTAAAGATGTCTGTATTACAGAGCTGTTCAGTTGAGACACAGTAGATTAAAGTGGATTATGTCTGTATTACAGAGCTGTCCAGTTGAGACACAGTAGATTAAAGTGGATTATGTCTGTATTACAGAGCTGTTCAGTTGAGACACAGTAGATTAAAGTGAATTATGTCTGTATTACAGAGCTGTCCAGTTGAGACACAGTAGATTAAAGTGGATTATGTCTGTATTACAGAGCTGTTCAGTTGAGACACAGTAGATTAAAGTGGAGTATGCCTGTATTACAGAGCTGTTCAGTTGAGACACAGTAGATCAAAACAGATTATGTCTGTATTACAGAACTGTTCAGTTGAGACACAGTAGATCAAAGTGGATTATGTCTGTATTACAGAGCTGTTCAGTTGAGACACAGTAGATTAAAGTGGATTATGTTTGTATTACAGAGCTGTTCAGTTGAGACACAGTAGATTAAAGTGGATTATGTCTGTATTACAGAGCTGTTCAGTTGAGACACAGTAGATTAAAGATGTCTGTATTACAGAGCTGTTCAGTTGAGACACAGTAGATTAAAGTGGATTATGTCTGTATTACAAAGCTGTTCAGTTGAGACACAGTAGATTAAAGTGGATTATGTCTATATTACAGAGCTGTTCAGTTGAGACACAGTAGATTAAAGTGGATTATGTCTGTATTACAGAACTGTTCAGTTGAGACACAGTAGATTAAAGTGGATTATGTCTGTATTACAAGGCTGTTCAGTTGAGACACAGTACATTAAAGATGTCTGTATTACAGAACTGTTCAGTTGAGACACAGTAGATTAAAGTGGATTATGTCTGTATTACAGAGCTGTTCAGTTGAGACACAGTAGATTAAAGTGGATTATGTCTGTATTACAGAACTGTTCAGTTGAGACACAGTAGATTATAGTGGATATTGTCTGTATTACAGAGCTGTTCAGTTGAGACACAGTAGATCAAAGTGGATTATATCTGTATTACAGAGCTGTTAAGTTGAGACACAGTAGATCAAAGTGGATTATGTCTGTATTACAGAGCTGTTCAGTTGAGACACAGTAGATCAATGTTCAGTTGAGACACAGTAGATTAAAGTGGATTATGTCTGTATTACAGAGCTGTTCAGTTGAGACACAGTAGATCAAGGTTCAGTTGAGACACAGTAGATTAAAGTGGATTATGTCTGTATTACAGAGCTGTCCAGTTGAGACACAGTAGATCAATGTTCAGTTGAGACACAGTAGATTAAAATGGATTATGTCTGTATTATAGAGCTGTTCAGTTGAGACACAGTAGATTAAAGTGGATTATGTCTGTATTACAGAACTGTTCAGTTGAGACACAGTAGATTAAAGTAGATTATGTTTGTATTACAGAGCTGTTCAGTTGAGACACAGTAGATTAAAGTGGATTATGTCTGTATTACAGAGCTGTTCAGTTGAGACACAGTAGATTAAAGTGGATTATGTCTGTATTACAGAGCTGTTCAGTTGAGACACAGTAGATTAAAGTGGATTATGTCTGTATTACAGAACTGTTCAGTTGAGACACAGTAGATTAAAGTGGATTATGTCTGTATTACAAAACTGTTCAGTTGAGACACAGTAGATTAAAGTGGATTATGTCTGTATTACAGAGCTGTTCAGTTGAGACACAGTAGATTTAAGTTGATTATGTCTGTATTACAGAGCTGTTCAGTTGATACACAGTAGATTAAAGGATGAACCAAATGTTTAAACTACCATCTGCACGTCCTAGGCTAATGTTACATCAGCCTTATGATTTTGATCCATAAAAGGTAGAGTAGGTACAAATAAAGGATAACTGTTTTTTAGGTATTTTGTGTATTTTGTTTGAACATTTAGTGTCCATTTTTGCCATTGAGTGCTAATAGATGATCAGTCAACTTAACCACTTATTCCTGGGATCCTTGAAGATTAACTAGTATTCAAGCAAACCTATCTCTGCATTCAGCTGATAACTTGAATCAGCATTGAGAGAAGAGTGATGATAAGACATCATGTTGAATATCACGGAGATTGTGGTAGGGATTTGAACTCGTGACCCTTGGATTGACAGCTGCAGAGTGAGCTAATTGATCCCAGTTATCAAAAAGTTAAATCATTAATAAGAACTAAGATTTAAGGCAATTGAACCTTAATTTACTGCATGTTAATATACATGATTTTAAAAACATTTTTTCAAAGAAACGAGGCTCCTCAGGCAAGTGATCTGTTAATTTATAACCTTTCACCACTGATTGTCAGTAAGTTGAATGCAAATCTGTAGTGAGATGTTTTGTTGTTCTTGAAAACAGTCGTCTTAAACTTTCTATCAATTTTAAGGCATTTTCAGTATGAAAACTGTTGTTCATATTGTTGTTGCGATTTAGTCCATCACTTTTTGGCAGAGTTCTGGCCCTTTGATAATTTTTATTGTAAATCTCCGAAATGTTTTTACTGATTTTGCCCAAACTTGTTAAGGAATGTAAGTATGAAGTCTAGTTGCTCTTATCATCATCATATTTTGCTCCATAGACCTATTTAGAAGTACTGCCCTTTAGTTTGTTTTTAATGGTAATTCTTGTCAGCGCTACTCCTAAAATTTCTGAACTTATGATGGTCAAACTTGCTAGAAATTATCAACATTAAGTTCAGTTGTGCATATTGTCATCTCTGTAGTAGTATCAACATCTCCAGTCAAAACTCATTAGTAAAATAACATGGATACAATAATGCTTCAGGAACAGCGTGGGTATTCACATTATCAGGCACATTGGTAGTTTCTGTTAAAACTGGTATCATTAAAATGAATTGAATCATTTGTATATATTTATTAATTGTAGATGCATCTGTGAGTCAACTTAAGTACTATATGCATGGGTCACAGCTTAGTTCAAGAAAAGACACCAAGTAAGTTGAATATTTAATTACCCATCTGTATCGTCCAGAGGAGGTAGAAGTTCTTTAGGATAAAGGAACACTTCTTAGTCTATTTCTGCCATGAAATGTCAATCTCATGTGAGAAAAGTTTAGCGGAGATATTCGCATAGAAAAGGATCCCCATCTTAGTTGTTGTTGTATGGTGTTTAGTGTAGCTTTCAACAGTTTTTCGGACAGTATTGTGAGCACTGCCACACTGAAGTATCATGCTGCAAGTTATTATAAATCGAGGCACTAAAGGGTCCTCAATCTTAATTGATTTCTTGTGTTTTGAAATAAATTATCAAATTATAAAACTTACAAAAACAATAATATAATATATGATTATAAAAGTGTTATAAGAGAGGCAACTACGATAACCTCATCAACCAATAAACTTTTGTTCCACTAATATTATGTAAAATGTATATCAGATATGTAACTAACAACAGTTCACTTTAATGATGACTGACTACTTGAAAACCATAAATGATGGGTAATGGAAAGTTAACCATAATTGGAGCACACCCATCTCCGCAAGTAACTGATAACCTTCCAGGATAAAACAGAAGTGAGAGGCAAATGAGAATGAGACACAAGGGTGTATATCAATCATCACAGAGACTGGCCAGGTGTATATCAATCATCACAGAGACTGGCCTGGTGTATATCAGTCATCACAGAGACTGGCCAGGTGAGTATTCAAACTAACCCTGGATTGATATGTATTGTTGAGGGTCTCATATAATTTTTTTAAATAAAGTATTTATTATTATTGTAATTGCCACTCGAGCGAGGAGTTGCGGATTCCATTACTAGCTCAATTTCTGATAGATACAAGGTAAATAATTGAAGACTGTCAGCCAAACAACCCATACAGACCCCTACTGTGCAATTTGCATATTGTTAATAAACATACTGGTAATGCTATATCTATATACTGGTGTATAGTGGGGTATGCCAACAACTCTAATATCAGTGTACGTTATTTAATAAGAAGACTCAGGTAAATGAAGTTTAATCTTCCCTGAAGTCCTCAATATCTTATACTTCACTGTCAGGATGTTTCTATTTGTACAAGGAAGTTTGTAGAAGTTTTAGATTTAAATACTTAAATCATTATTATTCTTACAGTCAGTACTATATACATGTACCAATACTCTTTAAGATATTAGTTGTAATTACTAATTCTAATTTGCAGGATGACTTCATCGAATCAATAGCAAGGCCAGGAATTGCTTCTGGTGCTTTAACCACTTTGTATCTTTACTCTTTTGTAAGTCTGAAGTTTCCAAGTCTGCTGTTTAAAGTGGTGATCTAACAGATGCACAAGGACAGATCAGCTTAAGGCATGCTGGGACAAGTACATGGCAAAGGAACTGACCACTATCAGATCTCTGGATAATTTTATAGTGTTGGGCTCCTACTCACATTTCAGCCACTGTCTCTGTTTCTTGTTAGATTTGCTTGAAGATATTCCAGCTGTAGAAGTATATACTTTCTTTAATTTGATTTTAGAAGCAGTAATTATATATGCCTACTACAACAAAATTATATCTTTTTTATTAAAAAAAACTTCCTGTTTTTTTACTTATTACAGGTCAGATCTTCATTTCTACTCTCTGACTTATATAGGACATGGGCAGTATGCCAGAGCTTTTGAAGACAACATGGTATGAAACATTTTTTTGTCTGAGCAACCACTGTCAAACATTTTGACCTTTTTTTTAATATGTCTCAGATATATGTAACACTTTCATGGCAGCTCTACTTCTACTTCTCAACGGTTTTCACCAATTTGTTAGGAGTAGCAGCTTGAAGACCAATTGTGTATATTGTCATTGCGCTCCAGACTATTGACTTTGGCAAAGTTATGTCCTTTATTTTATTCAATTACTAGGAAGCTTCAGTATAAAGTTAGTCATGGCTGAGGCATATTGTCCTTGTTCTAGTCAATCAATATTTAGCAGGGTTATGGCCAATCATAATTTCAATTGTAAATCTTGTCGGCACAATTCATTCTTAACTTATTAACTGATTTTGACCAAACTTGTTTGGGAAAATCAGTAAGAAGTCTAGTTTGACTTGTAATTTCTTTCTGTGTTGTGCCCAGTTGACCTTTTGCCAATTATGGCCTTATAATTATATTTTAAACATAATTCTTGTCAGCACTACTCATAAACATCTTGACTTATTATGATCAAACTTTCTAGCAGGTGTCAGTATGAAGTTGTGTTTTGCATATTGTTATCTCTGTAGTTGTACTGCAGTCACCACAAGTATTGTGTCTAAACTCTTTTGTCAAATGGATTTGCTAAAATAAAGCTACAGACCCAGTGGGGCATTCATGTTGACAAGCACATTCTTAGTTTTAAAATAAATGTCCATTATAGAATTAAATCACTGCAGTAAAATTAAATCAACACTGAATAAGTAATTCACATCAATTCCTTTCATTCCATTTTAACGTTTTATTCATAGATTGGTATAGAAAATGTGGAACTGATGACAGAAGAAGACTTTGTAAGGGTTGGCATCTATGTCATTGGCATCCGACTTGAAATTAAACAGGCCTGTCAGAATTATCTAAAAGGTATTTTAATACTTAGCTTACAATAAAGTTTTCTCATATAATCTCAAGAATGGATGTTAAAAATTTAATTGAAGAATATGGGTAAAAATGTAATTATCAGATTGAACAATATTGTATTGCTACAAGGCAGGTGAAAGGTTTAAGCCACCATTTGCACATATTTTTTGCGATAAAAAAAAGCTAATAAAGGTATAAACCTGCCTGTTAATATTAAGCTATTGCAAATTTTCTAAATGCAATGCAACCCAGCTTCTAAAGCTATGCCCAATAGCTGCCATCTGTTTATTTGTTGTAATTAATATTTTCTCTGCTCTATAGCTTTGAAGCTATTTCCCTTAGCCTGCTAAACTTTCATTAAATCAAGACATCAATCCAGCAAAGTACAGTGCTCAAACCATGTTGCTAGATTCCTTCATGATTGTCAGCGATACACCAAATTTTTCTCTGGCCTAGTATAACTTGACTATCTACTGACCACTCAGTGGCTACTTCCTTTAAAAACAGTTTTCAAAGTTTGTTATGCTGCTATTGTAAATGTCTCATTTTGCCTTAAACCATTTTTTAATTTAATATTAACAATGTTTTTACTTTCATTATGTCTGCACTCAGTATTTGCAAGGATAATTGTATTGACGTGTACTAGTGTACCTTAACCTTATAATATAGTATTGTGTAACCTTCATTCATTGTCACCAAGCGCTTGATTCTTTGAGTATTTGCGCCAAAATGATACTGATTCAACATTAGAGTAATGAAAAGCACATGTTAACAATTTCAACTCATTTCGCTTCAGTATTTCAATAATTTAAGGACCTTGGTCAGAAAAACCAGGAATATTGATATTTTATATGATTATGCATTGAACGAAGGCTCCATTGTTAGTTGTCTTAAACATTTAATGACTAAATTTTTGTATTGTTGACAGAGCCAAAGGGTTTTGTTTTATTTCAGTTCAGGCATTTAGAATTGTTTGTTTCTTAAGTGCTTATACTGAAGGATTAACCATCTTAATGTACGAGATTTCTGATATGTAATTAATTGATTGTTTAACGTATAAAAGTAAGCTTGTAATCTTTTTTGTTTACATGTATATTCATGAAGATGTATTGTCAATTTCATTTCTTACGGTTTTCGACAAATAAAGATAAAAACCAGTCACGAATTTTCTGTTGAGACCAAGGGCCCCTTACAGCTATTTGATATTTACCGATCAACACCCATTTAATTATTTAAAATTTGAAGTTCCAAATATGCAGTTTCTACTATTGCTTAGAACAGGCTCTCCCAATAATAATTTCTAGATTTTATGGTGAATGGATACATGTAATTTATTCTATTTTGTGGTCAATAAAATGGCTTTTGTATAACATTGTTTGGAAACAATTTAATGTTATCAAGTCAGAGCATAATATTTACAGGAACAGAATCTTCACTCATTGTTCAGAAATTTATAGACCTGCACGAGCCTAAGAAAAACAACATGAAGAGTATATCTCGCTTGGAAACATTCTATCTACAAAGATGTATATAAAATAGTTAATGCAAGAGATGGTGGATATTTTCCAGATGGGAGATCAGAGGCAGAAAAACCTGAACCTAAATGAGGTAACTTACTTCATAGCATCATTTTCCGGTATGAAGGTGCCACAGCTTGAAGAAATGGGAGGTTTTACCATTGGGAAATACTTGTTCATTTCACACACATGATTCTGCCTTCCTTAATATATTTCATTTCCAAAACAGATTAGTCTATATGTTTATTGTATTATTTTGAGTCGGCATGAAAAGATTGGTACCGGTGTTGTATAGTATTTTGACCCCTCTGTGAAATGACCCCGGGGTCAAATAAAAGAGGGAATGTTCCAATGATTGGTTATAATTGATTGTTAATCGGTTTAAGCTTGAAAAAGGAATCATCAGCTATGTTAAATACAATCCATAGTTTAAAATCAGTTATTTGTGTCCCCTTGAAAAGGATGGCATAAATAGATATTGAATTGACCTTTTGTTAGTTAGTGCATTCATACGTCTTAAATTTGTGCCTTGTCCATAACATCATACATGGAAGAATTTTAAAATAACAAATGTCAGACGATGAGTGGCTCGCATGACCTAGGTCAATAGCTCAAAAGTGAAGTTCCTTTTTGGAGGTCACACATAAAAGAGACTGAGAAAGGGGTATTTATACCGGTCTTAAACTTTATTATTCATTGAGAGATTTTAAAATCACAAATGATAAAAATAACACGATGATTAGTAATGCACAAGGACCAGGTCCCTAGCTCCTTATAGGTCGAGGTCACACTAAAAAGTCCTTATTATGTGACAGTGTGTATCCTTCTAGAAGAGAAACATATGCAAGTGGTTCAGTTAGCTCAGACTGTAGAGCATTTGCCCTGTAAGCGAAGGGTCTGGGGTTCGAGTGCTGGACTCTTTACTATAAGTAAATGTTATACATCTGTAACTTAGTAATTCATTCTGGAAATTTTAGATAATGTCACAAATGACCATCATGACATGATGTGTCCTGTGCAAGGTCCAGGTCAGTAGGTCAATGTCATATTTTTCATTAAATCTCCTAAATAAAGTCACAAAAAACATATTTACATTCACATACCAATTTGGGACAGTTTCCAATAACTACGAAATTAACTGTTTCTTATAAATTTTGGGATTTTTTTCAATATCTAAGTATCAAAACAAATTGTGCTATCAATATTCAATTACTTAAGTGTTTAGCATCAATTTTTTATTGATTCACAATTCAAACATGATATTTCTTCAGAATTGCATTGATTTCAGAAGTACATCAATAATGCCAGTCATATCACAAAATCAGCATTAAAATAAGGAAAATGTGTTTTTAAACAAGAAGAAATAAGGATTATTTATCACCGCCATTATGTGACTACTCCACTGAAGCATTTCCTGTTTCCACTTGTTGTGTTCTTCCTTTACAACATTATGATGTGAATTTTTGAAATTTAAAATAAATACACATATAAAAGCATACATATTAAACATACCAATTAAGTTAGGCGTATGTATAAGAATGGATTTATAAGATGAGAAATCATAGTTTTGAGAAAGATTTGCCATACTAAAGAAGTCACTAACAGATGATATTTTATTTTTCATTCTCAGTCTGTGTAGAATAATGTTGTGATGCCAGTTCCTGGATGTTTAGAGCCACCAAATGCTTTGACCCCCACTAACAAGAGCAACAATGCTGACATGACAGACAGTGATGATGGTTTTGAAATGTTGGGAACTCCTACTATTCTAGTGAACAGAAGGTATAGACACTTCAGTATGGTTGGTATAATATATATTGTGTTTGCTATGTATTAATTAGTTTGCTATGTATTAATTAAATTGCCATTACCGGTAATATAAAAAAAATATATACATGTATATCAACTTTTGTAGTTGAAAGCTAAGCTATCTGTCATGATCATATCCTGTTGGGTCTAATTTCCCAGTGAACTGTTGATATTATGTTTCAAATTTGTTCTACAATTTGTATACAGTCAAACCTGTCTTAAACAGCCAGTTAAGGGAAGGAGCAAAAATGGCCTTTTAAGACAGGTGGTTTCTTAATACAGGCTTATTTGCTGTAAAAACATAGAAATGGGAAAATAGCAAATTTGGCTGCTTAATAGAGGTGGCCACTTACACAGGTTTGACTGTATTATTTTTCTTTTAAATGATTGATATAAAATTTATGGAACTTTTTTTAACAATTACCTTCCAATAGTGTTACATTGTTTATGCAGGGTAAAAGAAAAAATCAAACTTGTTAAACATTGTTTTAAAATGTGCATATTATGTTGTAGAAATAAATATGATTTAAGATATGATAAACATGTTTACTTGTCTGTTACTGGTATTGTAATATTGATATTGATAGGCAGGGTCAGTATGTCTGTACTTAATTAGATCAAAATGCCTACCTGGTGCTCTCTCACAAAAGTTGTTTAAAAAACAATTCACAATAGTTTTTTTCCAAATAAATAGGTTATTTCAACTGTAAGAATATTCTTTAATTATGTTCAGTTGCAAAGTTTGACAGAATTGAGAGTAAGAGCATCTCCTCGCGCTAACTGACAGTTTGTTGCAGCATCAACATCAAGTCATAATGACAGGTATGTGTATTTAACAATGAAGTTAATGGTAGGTATACTGGAGATGCAGTGTCATAATGACAGGTATGTGTATTTAACAATGAAGTTAATGGCAGGTATACTGGAGATGCAGTGTCATAATGACAGGTATGTGTATTTAACAATGAAGTTAATGGCAGGTATACTGGAGATGCAGTGTCATAATGACAGGTATGTGTATTTAACAATGAAGTTAATGGCAGGTATACTGGAGATGCAGTGTCATAATGACAGGTATGTGTATTTAACAATGAAGTTAATGGCAGGTATACTGGAGATGCAGTGTCATAATGACAGGTATGTGTATTTAACAATGAAGTTAATGGTAAGTATACTGGAGATGCAGTGTCATAATGACAGGTATGTGTATTTAACAATGAAGTTAATGGTAGGTATACTGGAGATGACAGGTATGTGTATTTAACAATGAAGTTAATGGCAGGTATACTGGAGATGCAGTGTCATAATGACAGGTATGTGTATTTAACAATGAAGTTAATGGTAGGTATACTGGAGATGCAGTGTCATAATGACAGGTATGTGTATTTAATAATGAAGTTAATGGCAGGTATACTGGAGATGCAGTGTCATAATGACAGGTATATGTATTTAAGAATGAAGTTAATGGTAGGTATACTGGAGATGCAGTGTCATAATGACAGGTATGTGTATTTAATAATGAAGTTAATGGTAGGTATACTGGAGATGCAGTGTCATAATGCATGGTATGTGTATTTAACAATGAAGTTAATGGCAGGTATACTGGAGATGCAGTGTCATAATGACAGGTATGTGTATTTTACAATGAAGTTAATGGTAGGTATACTGGAGATGCAGTGTCATAATGACAGGTATGTGTATTTAACAATGAAGTTAATGGTAGGTATACTGGAGATGACAGGTATGTGTATTTAACAATGAAGTTAATGGCAGGTATACTGGAGATGCAGTGTCATAATGACAGGTATGTGTATTTAACAATGAAGTTAATGGCAGGTATACTGGAGATGCAGTGTCATAATGACAGGTATGTGTATTTAACAATGAAGTTAATGGCAGGTATACTGGAGATGCAGTGTCATAATGACAAGGTATGTGTATTTAAGAATGAAGTTAATGGTAGGTATACTGGAGATGCAGTGTCATAATGACAGGTATGTGTATTTAACAATGAAGTTAATGGTAGGTATACTGGAGATGCAGTGTCATAATGCATGGTATGTGTATTTAACAATGAAGTTAATGGCAGGTATACTGGAGATGCAGTGTCATAATGACAGGTATGTGTATTTAATAATTAAGTTAATGGTAGGTATACTGGAGATGCAGTGTCATAATGACAGGTATGTGTATTTAACAATGAAGTTAATGGCAGGTATACTGGAGATGCAGTGTCATTATGACAGGTATGTGTATTTAATAATTAAGTTAATGGTAGGTATACTGGAGATGCATTGTCATGATGACAGGTATATGTATTTAACAATGAAGTTAATGGTAGGTATACTGGAGATGCAATGTCATAATGACAGGTATGTGTATTTAACAATGAAGTTAATGGTAGGTATACTGGAGATGCAGTGTCCTTTCTTAGTTTGTCTGTTATCATGTCCTAAAATCATTCTAGTCTTCAATTGACTTTGATCTTGTGGTGGAAATCATAATCATGCCAAACCTAAAAAAAAAAATGAGTCATCCATTATTTGCGTCAAGACAGTTGATTTGTGACTGACACTTCCCAACTGTCATTTATTCTGTGTTTGTATTGTAACTATTATGATCAGTCAACTTTTTAACAACTTCTCCTCTGAAAGCACTGGGCCAATTTTGATATAGTTTCACAGAAATATTTCTTGGGTGACCCTCTACCAAGTTCGTTCAAGCCAAAAAACATGGCGGCCAAGGGGTGGGGTTAGTTTACTATATAAGCTATAGTAAAAACTTAAAAAATCATCTTGTCAGAAACTACTGGCTCAATTTTGAAATAATTTCACAGAAATGTTCCTTGGGTGACTCTCTACCAAGTTTGTTCAAGCCACCTTGATTCGTCAAAAAACATGGCGGCCCGGGGGTGGGATTAGTTTTATGTCAAATTACTCCCCCTGTTTTATAGCATAAATGTTACCAGATATAAGTTTTAAAAGATAATTCATCATAAAAAGATGAATGATACAATAATAATCAATGCTTGAAAAATTATTCATATTATTCAAATATCATGAACCATTTTTAGCTCTACTGGCCAAAGGCCAGAAGTGCTTATGCGATAGCGCGTTGTCTGTCGTCCATCGTCTGACGTCTGTCGTCTGTTAGCAGCACTTTCTCTGAAACCACTAGGCCAATAATTAAACTGAAACTTCACATGGGTGTTTCTATTACATAGGAGACTATACAGAAGATTTTTTTTTTTTTCGATCTGAAATTCAAGAGAGCCGCCGTAACTAAAAATAGTCCAAAACTTAAAAAATCTTCTTCTCATGAAGGGCGGACAGATTTTCAAAATGTTTATGTAGTATTGATGACCAACTATAGTTTTGTTAGATTTGTTCAAATGGTGTCCCTAGGGTAACAAATTACCCCGCCCCGAGAGTTCAATTAGGGGACACATGTCATTATAATATTTTTTTATCTTTTTTTTTTTAAATGGAAATGATTTTGCCTATATCTTCACAGAACCATTGTTTGGTAAAGGGGCTTCAGATTTGTAAAAATGACTGGGTTCCACTGTCTTAAGGAGTCAGGAGGGGCCCCAAAAGGGTACAAATTGGGAATTACTAAATTCGTTTTCTTAAGAACCGGTATGTTAGATTTGTTCATATTTTCCATAAAATATCCCTGTGTGTAGGGGTTTGATTGCAGATAAGAATTTAGGGGCTAAATTGTATAGGGGCCCTGTAAGGGGACTTAGAATTTAACATAGGGATACTATGGGAAAACAAAAAATTCTCTTTTTCTTTCATCTGTTCCGAAACCACCAGGCCAGTTAAACTGAAACTTCACATGGGTGTTTCTATTGCATAGGAGACTATACAGAAGACTTTTTTTTTTTATCTGAAATTCAAGATGGCCGCCATTACTTAAAATAGTCCAAAACTTAAAAAATCTTCTTCTCATGAAAGGCCCAACAGATTTTCAAAATGTTTATGTAGTAATAATGACCAACTATAGTTTTGTTAGATTTGTTCAAATGATGTCCCTAGGGTTAAATATGACCCCGCCCTGAGGGTTCAATAAGGGGACACGTCATTATAATATATATATATATTTTTTTTTTTTTAAATGGAAATGATTTTGCCTATATCTTCACAGAATCATTGTTTGGTGAAGGAGGTTAAGATTATTAAAATGACTGGGCTCCACTGTCTTAAGGAGTCAGGAGGGGCCCCAAAAGGGTACAAATTGGGAATTACTAAATTCGTTTTCTTAAGAACCAGTATGTCAGATTTGTTCATATTTTCCATAAATTATCCCTATGTGTAGGGGTTTGTTTGCAGATAAGAATTTAGGGGCTAAAATTTATAGGGGCCCTGTAAGGGGACTTAGAATTTTACATAGGGATACTGTGGGAAAACAGAAAATTCTCTTTTTCTTTCATCTGTTCTGAAACCACTAGGCCAGTTAAACTGAAACTTCACATGGGTGTTACTATTGCATAGGAGACTATACTGAAGATTTTTTTTTAATCTGAAATTCAAGATGGCCGATATTTCTATTGCATAGTAGAATTTCAAAAAGTGCTATGGCCACTATGAGTCAGTAGATCGTCATCAGGCCCTCTTGGGCCTCTTGTTATAATAGGTGTTAATCTGAATATAAAAGTCAAGAGTTTTTCTGGTTCAGACAGGGATGGTTTAAAATAATAATATATTATGGTTTCATAATAAAGCAATACCATATATCTAGCTAGTTTCATAACAGCAAGAAGTCTGCTGGAGATTTTCTGTGTCAAAGTGTACTTGAAATCTTGGAGGAGGAGCTTAATTGTTTTTGGGGGAGAGTGCCCTGCGACAATGATTCTTTCAAGTGATATACTTTGGGAAAGCTTGTGTTTGAAACTCATAGGAATATTTATTGTGCTGGAACTGCGGATTGTTTCATGCACAATGGTTTAGTCTGATACTTTAGTTTGAAACCATTCTCAAACACAACAGGTTAGTTTTGTGCTGGAACTGGATTTTTATCTTAGTTAGAAGACTTAGCATCTATAGTAAAAACTTCAAAAGCCTTCCTGTCAGAATCTACTGACCTGATTTTGATGTAATTTCACTGACATTTACCATGGGTGAGCCTCTACCAAGTTTGAATTCTTCTACGCATCTGTTACATCTTCAAAACGAATCAAAATTCTAACTATTTGCCAATCTCATCTTTCTGGAATTTTGAGCATACATGTATTATATAATATACTTATGTTGGGTGATACAAGGTCAGTCAGGTGAGCGATAAGGGCCATCTTGGCCCTCTTGTTTAGATAATAGCATATAAAACTGTTGAATAATTAGAACATTAACATTTGTAGCACATCTGTTCAAAGTTAAAGGTAAACGTTCAATGTTTTATATATAGCAATTGATAATCCATAAAATAATGAAAACTAACTTTCAAATAAAAGGGGAGCTACTATATGTTGTCTGTCATCCTTCCATTAACCTTTTCCATGTAGATGTGATTATGAGTGAGATCCCCCAATCTTAGCTCTACTGGCTAACGGCCAGCAGGGCTTTTGACATGGTAAATTGTCCTCTGTCTGTCGTCCTTCCGTATTATTGTCTTGTTTTCAGTCATTATCAGCTATTTTTTAGACAATCTTCCAAATGTTGAGCATGCTGTCTTTTGACAGCTAATTTTTTATTCTGTAACATTTTCTTCATACCACAAAGCTTTATTATTGATAAATAGCTCTGGCTTTATTTCTTCAGTAGTGCCAACACAGATGATACTTAGAAGACTTACTAAAGGGATACATGATGAGAGCTGTTGAACCTGAAAACAGGACGGATCTTATTATTTCACGCCATAATGTACTTAAATCAGCTTTTAGAGGAATGCAGCGACAAAGTTTCAGGCTCAATGCAAATCTGTACATAAAGTTTAGCGGAGAGATAGGTCAAGACTATGGAGGGCCAAGAAGTGAGTTTCTCAGGTCAGTATATTCAATCTTGAAAAATGTTTTCTGCTGTACTTTTTGTGCTTGTTCAGTATTATACTGTTAGTTATAACAGTCATCAGTAGAGTTAAATGGTAATTAAAAATCATCTTAGCAAGAAAATGATTACTCAAAAACCGTATGGCTTTAAATAACCTTAAAGAAAATCATGATGAAACATCCATCTGATTTGATAGGAACTTTTAATAGAGGTCGAAACCGAAATCGCCCGATGGGTATCATGGTATCACTCGAGCAACATCTAGAACTCAGTGAGAAGTGGTGCATTTTATAAAAAAACACGACAACCTTTAACCCATAAGTTGCCTCGTGACTATTATTCCAAATAAAATAAAACTAACAAAATTTTGTTTAAAAAAAATACTGTAATAATAATATTAAAATAATTAAACTTTTTTGATAAATAAGATTCGTAGCTTTAGTTGATAATTAAAGTACAAAACCAGACAACAAAGTCATTGCTCTGCAGTAAATATGTTTCGCAAAGTTTCGGTCAAAGTAATTGCGGGTAAAATGAAAAGTATTCCGATTGCTGTTTATAAATTTTTTGCGTTTTCAACAGTTGCTGATGATATCAAAGGTGAATATACGTGTATAGATAATTGTTGCGTAGTATCGTATCATTTTTTTCCTGGAAGTGGCTCTCAAAATAACCATGTCCATCTTGTGAGAGTAGAAAATAAATGAACAATTGTTTGATGTTAACAATTGTATGGTGCCGTAAAGTATTTTCGATCACTTTCAAGAATTATAAATATCACTTAAGTGACATAGGTCAACCATCCAAGTACTTACCTTGTACATCGTTGCTTAACCATGTCGCTGTTAAAGCTAGCTTAACAGAAAAGACTGTTGTTAGTGACCTATATGTACACTCACTACACTCTTCCCCTCTTTACCTTTAGGGCTTATACCAAACAGCACAGCCTGTGGCTTTCAGCAGTTCATGGCCATATCCCATCCCATTCCAAAGAAAGAGAGATTTGTGTAGGCACAGGTTGGAAAGTTTATCCTCGTTGCCATTAAAGTAACATTGGTCACCCATCCAAGTACTAACACTCCCCTAACACTGTACATCAGTGCTCAACTTCCAATACAGTCAAGGCACTTTAACAACATCGCTGTACAAGCTAGCTTGACAGCAAGACTGTTGTAAGTGACCAATGTACATTCACTACATCGTGTATGGTATTCAATTTCCTGCACAATTGGCAATATTTACAAATAGTATGCAGTGCCACGTGGTTGATTGTTTCATCGGCAATGTTGGTGATACATATGATATTGATTAGTGTTTTGCCTAAAATTGTTTTAATTAAATTAGAATAAACAAATGCTAAATATTTTATTACTCATTAATACTTTTCAATTACATAATAATAGCTCTAGTTAGTTCAACAGACCATAACTGGTTCTCACCTATCCACAGTTGTCAGTGTTCTTGCTGTATATTTGACATGCCACATAACACTATACTAAATTAAGGTTGACAAAACCACTACCTGTTTTTAACACAAAATTAAAGTAGATGAACTGGTAGGTTGATGAAACCACCATCACCCGTGGGCCACAGCATGTGAAATTGAAGCTACAGCCGGACCCAAACTCACAGTGTGTTGAGAGAACATTAACTGTACCACAACTAATTTTTTTATATTCTGTAGTTGTCATAGTGTGTGGCACAAAAGTCACTAACCCAACATTTTACAGACATAAACATCTACCATATGTTTAAATATCTTTATTTGTCATTGTGTGTGCTGCGAAAGTTGCTAACTTAAAATTTATGGACATAAACATCAAGGAAAGTTAACTAGTTGAGATTTTGTGAACGCTCATGCCAAATTAGTAATCCTTCGTGTGCTATTTTATCAACATTTAGTCAGGAGATGCAAGTTTCCTATCTTTCTATACAAGTCCTTGTAAACATCAACACTTTTTTTAATATCTGTAGTTGTCATGGTGTTTGGCGCGAAAGTAGTTTACCTACTTATACGGACATAAACATCCCATATTGGTGATTACCCGAGAAGAGCGTTGATCTTTTTAGGTACCAGGGTGATAGTGCAGGTTACAGATTGAAACCAACTGTATGTTTCTTCTGGTTCTTCAGTTTACTCGGTGTATAGCACCGCCACATGGATCCTCAATTTAAATACCCATCAGAACGACTGTTTTTAATTGGCCAGCCCTGGGGATCTAACCCACAACCTCGATGCTAGAATTTTTGTGATTTACCGACTGAGCTAATGGGGCTAACCAGCTTATACTGGTTATGCTGCCATCAAAACAGCTATGTATTTTTGGACATCTTATCAAATACCACCTGGAGATAATTGAATGATAATTGATCCAAAGTAGTTATTAACTTGTCAGTGGTCATTAATCCCCATGTGTATGTGCACCAATTAAAGTTATTAAAGAGACTAAACTTTTGTAAATGGTGACTTGTACAAATTTCTACTTGGCCGGTGACTTGTACAATTCTCTACTTGTTGAGAACATCTACCATAGGATTGTACAGCACTGTCAGGGGAAATAAATTTTGTCTATTATCACTGGGCATATATTCACATTCCTTGCATAATTCCGATGAGCAGGGCGTAACTACTCAAAATTCATTTAGGCAGGGCATTATCACTACCCAGAATCCTAATTTTGATAACAGCCCAAGGCAAGGGTTAATGGCATTGGGGAAAAAGTGTGCATGTGGAAGTTGATAATGGGTGAACAGTGCCTTGTAGTGACAATGCAAGCTGTACTCAAGGTGCAATAATGAACAAAAAAATAAAAAGGTATCGGATGGTCTCCTGTATATTCCAAAAAGTAACATAATTCTGAGCCTTTCAGGTGAAATTGGTTAACTCTAATAAATTGTATGTATATAGCTTGACTTGAACCAACAACTTCACATGTGACAGGTACGTGATCTTTAGCACGGAAGTGCTCTCAGTAATGGAGGGTTGCACTCTGGTATCAAAATAAAACAAGTGGGGCATGTGTTTGCTGTGCTCCTACCTACTCGCTAAAAATTGCAGCTTCTTTAACTTTTTATTGCCTTTCAAAGCTTTTTATTTTTTCAAGATATCTGTCCATTTCTTTAAAATACTGAGTCGAAACACAGCAATCAAACATTCTTTTAGGATGACCTGGCCAAATATGGCAAAATAGCTTGATCAATCTTGATGATAACAAACAATTGTATTGATACACATGGCGCAGCAGCATATTATAGTAGTTGATATAATAGTTATAAAACTTTAATTAATGAGAACACTTTTTTTTTAATCGGGTTTAATGCCATTTTCAATACATTTCAGGTTATATATGGCTTATCCAGTTTTGCTGGTTGAGGAATACCTCAGACTGAGTACAACTACTGTCCTTCCCAAGTAACTGGAAACTTTCTCACATACAGTTTTTGAAGCAGGATTCAAACCTACGACCTTAGCGGTGAGAAGTAAGTGATCTTGAGATGTTGCCTTATACCACCTGGCCACAGAGGACCCTTTTAAATGCATTCAGTCTACCATTATGCCCTCAACTTAATCTGCCGGTCTTTTTAGGTCACCTGAGACTTTGTCTCAAAACCGTAACCGAATTGTAATGATGTGTTGTATGCAGCTTTGGTACACACAGGTGAATCAAAATTGTGAAAACGGTCATAGTAAGGTAAACTTTGAAAACTTTTTCTCAATATAGGAGAAGCACTGGGAAACAAATTGTGAGCATGATTATGGACATATATGGGTCATTTATAAAAACTGTGAATTGCATGTCCCTGGGTCACACGGTTTTGCCCTTGGAGTGAATTGTATTGTATAGTGTTTAGCGTCGCTTTCAACAATTTTTCAGCCATATCGCGACAGTGTCAACTTGAGACAGTATTCTAAGCGCTGTCACACTGGAGTATCATGCCGCAGACACATGGTATGATACCTTACCCAGTCACATTATACTGACACCGGCCAGACCAGACCTAGAACTCTCCTCTAAATGCTGAGCGCCAAGGGAGGAAGCTTCTATTACCATTTTTAAAGTCTTTGGTATGACCCGGCCGGGGATTGAACCCATGACCTTCTGCACGCCGCGGTCTATTCCCTTTGAGTGAGGCCTACTTTACTAAATTTATATAAGAGAAATTGACAAAAAGTTATTTCTTACGACTGAATAGATTTATGTGAATGTTTTTTTGATAATCAGATGACTGTTAAGGCCCATGGCCTCTTGTTTAAAGCACATTATAAATTACGGTTTCCAATGATGTATGTATTCATATAATTGGTAACCTCCCTGTTCATGTCGTGATGTAATTATTTCAATCAGAGAACAGTACTTATAACATACATTTATTGTTAGTTGGCCTTTTGCTTTGTTTTCATTACAGTTTTGGTAAATACATTATAAATTCTGATGGAGTTGTCTTTGTTACTGTAAACAATTTTCAAATTGCTTTTAGCTCGACTTTTCGAAAAATAATAAGAGAGCTGTTCCGGTCACCCGGATGTCAGCGTCCCACCTTGGTTGAAGTTTTGTGTGCAAGTCCCAATCTCAATAACCATTGCATGTATTAACTCGAAACTTAACACAACACTTCACCAGTCATCAAACATACTATGATAACTAAGTAAGTTAACTCTTGGATTAATATAATGCAAATTATTGCCCTTGTTTGACTTAGAAATTCTAGTTAGTTTTGCTTGTAAGTACCATCTTGTCCATACTTCATCAACCACTCAATGTGTTTGATTTATTTTTAAACTTAACACAAGACTTCCTAGTCATAAAACATACTACAATGAATAGGTTAGATAACTCTTGCATGAATAAAATGCAAATTATTGCCCTTATTTGACATATTAAAATTTTACGCGCAAATACCATCAATTGGAACTCACAACCCTTGAATTGACAGTCGGACACATTATAGACTTAATGTATAACGTGAATAAACTCCGAAGGTATGATTCATTTTACAAAGGGGGACATTTATTTGGGACAGAGATATCCAAATTTAACCATTTTATAAATGTACATATATATTTATGTGAAAAATACCATAAAACACAGCAGATGCTTTAGATGTTTCAACCCAACTTGAAATCAATACCTGTATATATCGATTAAAGACTAGTTTCCAGATTGTTGAAGCATTTTCCCCCATAAAAAAGGAAGAGTTGACCTGATTTTTAATTTCACAAAAATTGATATTATACTACATGTATATAGTATTAGAAAACAAACATGTAGTGCTGTGTTATAAGAGTGCATTTGATTAATAGAAATTTGGGCAATTTCAAATATTAATTTCTATTAATTTACATAATTTGATTTGATAAATATTTAAGTCCATTATCTTAGTACAGCATGATGTGCTTCTGTGGTGTAACTGGCAAACACATCTACACTTTTGAAGAAATTCATAGGTTACTTACAGAAGGACGGTGGCTGTACTGAGATTGGTTCCTTTGTCTTCTAGGTCTTTTTTTAAAATGTTTTGAAACCCCAGTAAAAATACATACTGCCTATCTGCACAGTGTAAACTATAGTATAGACATGTATTATGTTTATGTAACATGGCAAGGAGAATATGCAGCCATTGCAGACTCGAACTCGGGACCTTTTACTTATAGGACAAGTGCTCTACCGACTGAGCTAACAAAACCGTTGACATATGTTTCTCTCCTAACAGTTTAGGTACACACTGTGACATTTATATTATGCACACTACCATTTATAACTGAAGAAAAACCCACATCAAAAGGTATTTTGTGACCAGCATCCATTTATGTAGCTTGATTAAATAGGGCATGAATGGACAGCTTCTTTATTATTTGGATAGCCTTTCTGCTGTCCATAACTCGGGAGACGCAAAATAAAAAAACTTTAAAAGGCTCCTAGATATGTGCAATATGTCACACTACCATTTATGATGCTAATAATGTTTGCTTTTGTTTTTGCAAACCAAAGAATTAGAGATATAGTTCCTTGAATAAAGTTTCAATCATATAATAAGTGATTTATTTATGATCAACATAATACATATTAAATATATAATGGAAACATCTTCAATGTTATACTAAACATATAATACATGTACTATATATATAATACATGTACTATAAAATGTATTTGTATTTGTTTGTTTGCTATGTATATAGTTGGACCCCAAGAGAGGCAATGTCTTAGTTCATATTACTTGCTACAAATGATCAACATAACATGACATGTCGCGAGTAACACTCTGTACCTCAAAGGTCAAGGTCACACTTTGAGTTTGTTTGACAACACTGAGTCTGTGTGAGATTTTGTGTCCAGCCTGTAACTTTGTTATGCACAGATGGATTTTGTAAATACTTACTACAAATGATCAATATAACATGATAATGTTTCACGGGTAAAACCCAGACTCCAACTTCACAAGTCATGGTCATAATTTAACTTTGACAACACTTCAGTCTGTAACTTTATCATATATTGATCAACATGACATGACGAAATGTCACCTTCAGACCCAGAACCTTACCTTGAAAGTAAATGTTACACTTCCAGGTTGTTTGATATTTCATGTCTGGTGTGTAACTGTTTTACATGGAGGGAATTAAAATAGCTTGACACAAGTGATCAACATGTCATGATGTGTCACCTGTATTTACCTGTACATTTACCTCCCATGTCAGGGTCAAGGTTAAGGTCCAGTTCTCTTGATATTCATGGATACATCGCAACCTATTATATAATTGTCATTATTTTCACAGACCATTTCGTGGTCATGCGACACTAGCCAAGGACATTTCTTGTTGTTTTTTTTATTGATGGGGTTAAATAACATTTTCAACAAATGGCAGGTTATATATGGCATTTCCAGTTTAATTTGTGGAGGAAAATCTTAGAAGGAGTCGGAGTAGAACTAACGTTCATCCGCAAGTAATTGGCAAGTCAAGCTGTTGGATGATGCAGGGTTTGAACTCACAACCTCGGTGGTGGTCATAGACGAAAGTTCCTCAGACCACTCAGCCATTGAGTACCGTTAGGAATAATTCATTGAAATTGCATTTTTAGCTTTACACATTGTATGCCAATTGAATAAAAACTTTGTTAAATTTGTTTGGGAGTGTTTCAAATGTTTCGTGCATGTGCTACAGACCCTAAACCGCTCAAGTACCCCATAATTGCACTCCGTTTGCGCTCAGTTTGCACTCCGTTCGCGCTCAGTTCGCGCTCCGTTTGCGTGCACTCGATTAAACGCGGTTAATTTAATGCACTCACAAACGCAAGTATTCGCTCACGAGCGCTGTATAGCTGAGTGTTGTATTTAATACTCCTCTTAGCGTTCGCTTTGTTCAGCGTTCACTCAACTTTCAGTTCGCTCAGTTCGGTTTCTGGCCCATAACCAATCGCAACATCTCAACTCTTTAAACTGATTCTATATTGACTTTTTAATTTAATCTGTTCCAATGGAGCAATTAAATGTATCCATGGGATTTAGTCAAGGTAAATTAATTCATAATCCGATTGTTTGTCTACAGATTATGTCACCCGCTGGGCGAAAGGTTGAACAAGTATCGATAGTAGGCATGTTTGACGGAAGTGTCTATGTTTTGATATGTGATCAGTGGTCTGGGTGATCAAAGAATATCGCACGTTATACTGGCTTCTGTTATCCAGCCCGACATGTGTTTGCGTCAGTATCTTCTTTGATATACCATAAGTCGTTTGTTACAGGAAAGCAATAAAGTTTGTCCACAAAATTTACATACACATCATCAACATAAACTTAATAAATTGTTATTTATAATTAAATTTAATTAATAATTCCATACTGTTGATACCTCGTTGGCCTTATGATAATCCATAAATCTGCTCAGTGTAAGCAGTGACTTAAAAACTTGTGGATATATCACTGGTTTTGTTAATGTTCAAACTAAAATAAGCTTTATAATCAATAATATGCACTGCATGGGTGATGAAAATTTTATTATAATCTGTGCGATGCAATTCGACATTATAATCAATGATTTTTGAAAAATAATAATCTTGTAGTGTTTTTTCTCGATTTGGGTCCAAATGTGGCTTCACTAAACTTAATAAAAGATATTCTGATATTTTAAGTTTTTATAATTATTTTCGTTATCATTATGTATATAAATATATTTGCAATAAACTTTTTTCAGTTGGTTTCTGAAATTATTCTTTTACTGATAATATGCTTTATGTTAATATATTATTTAAAATGACAAACTATATTAAACTTGTTTGAAACTACACCCACTGTGCTATACCACTAATTATATGACACGCAGCAACACACCCGTGGTGTTAATTACGTTATGTCACATGCCAGTGGGAGCCGTGTCAATTAAGTTATAAAATTGTGCTAAAGTGGTGACTTATCGGTCTATTGACCACGGAAGATATGTATGATTTCATTTTGATTGTAATTCGTGCCAGATGGATGAATTTTAATTGAGCCAACATTATGTGATTGAAAAGAAAAGATAAGAAAGAAAAATTGCCAGCCAATTAACAACAAATAAAAAAATCATTTAAGATATTGGTTATTCGAAGTTTCAGAACCCTTTAGTATGTAAATATCATGATGTTAATATCATTAAATTAACGAACCGAAAACCCTACGCCAGTTCTGAGTGAATGGTAGAAAGTGTGACATACACGTATAAAGGGATGTGTATTCAGGGCTGTCATTTTACCACAGCTGCCATAGCGATTTCGTATAAAAAACAGATCAGAATTATCATTATTAGGAAAAATAACAGTCATAAAAACATTTGCCCTGCCAAAAATAACATACCCATTGACAGTACTAGAAAACCCACCGGATCACACAATAACTGAAATCACTAAACAACTTTATTCATTCTTATGGGACAATAAACCAGATAAAATAGCAAGACACACAATTAAAAAAGACTATAAAGATGGGGGATTAAAAATGATAGATTTGAATGCATATCTATACTCAATAAAAGCAAGTTGGATCAAAAGAATTTTTAACGATGAAAATACCGGAATCTGGAAAGATAATTATATGAATGAAATTAACAAATTTGGTGGGAAATTATTATTACAATCAAACATAACATATAAAGATATAACCAATAAATTCAAAAATATTTTCTTAAGGGAAGTTTTACAAAGTTGGGCAAAGGTAAACTTTAATTCGGAAATAACAAACATCACAGATGAAATCATATGGAATAACTCATTTATACAAAATAACAATAAAACAATATTTTATAGAGTATGGCTGGATAAAGGAATAAAATATATTAAACAACTTTATGATTACAGAAATAAGAACTTTTATAATTTTAATACGATCAAACAACTTTACAATCTAGACAATTCAGATTTCTTAAAATACCACTCAATAATTGCTTCCATACCGAACTCTTGGAAAGAAAAACTTAAACATGAAACATACAACAACAACGACAGAACTTTTTTCATTGGCAGGATTTTAAAGGTACTGAAACCAAATAAAATTATATATGAGACATATATATCGAAAACAACAGTTACTATCAATATTACAAATAAAGCTCAACAAAAATGGAATGACTCCTATGACAATCTGAACTGGAAAAAAATCTTTTTATCACCGATTACATGTACTATTTATTCGAGATTGAGGTTATTTCAATATAAATATTTATATAGAATTATACCCACAAATAAATTCTTACACAAATGCCATTTCGTAAATTCAAGTTTATGTCAATTCTGCAATATGCATGTAGAAACAGTACAACATTTATTTTGGGACTGTGCTCATGTACAACATTTCTGGACAAAAACAAATGATTTCTTATCACAAAACGGTATTAATGTAGCTTTAATTTTAAAAATATATCATTGGGCATCCATGACGACAACACAAAACAAAAAACAATAATAAATTTTGTTATTTTTTTAGCAAAATATTTCATTTTTAAATGTAAAATGCAAAGCGATATACCATGCTTTGACAACTATTTTAGATATTTAAAAGAATGTAAAAATATAGAACAAATCTTAGCCCAAGCGAGATCCAAACTGGAAACGCATAATAGAAAATGGCACTCAATAAAATTTGAATAATCTAATATAGCAACCTTATATAATTAACATCAATATGTATTGATCTTATAATGAACATGATTAATCATCATCATCTCTCTCTCTCTCTCTCTCTCTCTCTCTCTCTCTCTCACACACATTTTCACAACACTGCTTATAGTACTCATGTTTATAAATGTGTATTGTTATATAATAACTTGATAATGTGAAAATGAAAAAATAAACGGGCTGCCATTTGGTAACTCAAAAAAAAAAAAAAAAAAAAAAAAAAACAGATCAGAATTGTTAATTTACAAAATAAAACAATCCTACAATTTTAAAACTAATAAAAATTAAAGACATGTCTCTAAATAATTCCTTGTAAAAATGTAGTATTTTATTTGTATTATTTTTTACTTTCATTATTTGTTTTATTTTTTTACAATATTATTATCATTGGAGCTATTATTATAATATACATATTGACTTATTGATTTGTTTACAGCTTTTATATTGGATACGTGCGTATGTTCATCTGGTCAGTCGTTCACAATTAATATAACAATTTATTATATAATAATTACTTTAATGAAGGCAGAGTTGCATGGCAATCATAAAAACAGATACCCATGGTGAGAACCACATGTGTGTCAATAAATAGTTAATTGGTGATTTATCGGTTCATTGATCACAAAGAACCCTGCCGGTGTGTAATTTTCATTTTGATTATAATTTGTGCCAGATGAATGAATCTTTATTTAACACGCGGCATTGGTTGGATAAGAAATATATAGTCAAAATCAATACTTAAATATGCAGATTTTTTATAATTTTATTATTACCATCATTATTATTAATATCTATTATATATTTTATTATTATTTATTTCTAATATTATTGTTATTATTGCTATATTACTTTATTATTATATTATCATAATATTATTATCTGAGTATTTTTTCTTCTTTATTATTATTATTATTATTGTTGTCATTTCTTACTTGTTGCCCCTTTCACAACTTTTATAGTGTCTTAATTGTTACGTGCTTACGTGCACGTGATCAGGCGTATCGATTTTGTAGGAAAGTGGGAAAACAATATATTTACTATTTTATAGGCAGTGAATACATGTTCTTTTTTGTTTATTTAAACCTTCCTCATGATCAAAAGCTGTTCTTTAGTCAATATAAAATCACAACCTCAAAAAGGTCACCTAGAAATTTACGTTTGCTAGTTTTTATTTCCTATGTCTAATGTGTTATTTCGGTCTGTCGTGTTAATTTGGCATACATACATTTATTTTACATTAATTTAATTTAGCTTGATTGTCAAGTAAGCTCGGAGCTTATGCATATCGTTCTCAAGTGCATTCCCTTATTGGATCTGGTACTGAATTGTGTTTCGAGAGGTCGGGTAAAGTCTGGGTCAAACTCGCGACCTCTGCCGTCTGAAGCAGCCCCTATCCGCTGTACTACTGACCCACTTTATATTTTAGAATACAATTAATTTATTATTATTATTTTAATGAGATGTGCACGAGTATAATGTTTCCACTTTAATTGCAATATAACAGTTTACGTAGATTTGTTTACAACTAAGCACAAACTCAGTGTAACTATGTTTGGGGAAAATATAAAACTAAAGTCCAAATTAAATTGAAAATTGGTAATTTTTATTTTGCCGAAATACCCAAACAAATAGAATCATAATCATATAATTTTACGCATATCTATGTTTTGTTTGATTCACGCATGCTTTGATATTTTGTATTTGGAGCAGTATACGCTTAAATCGAAATAAAGTACATGTTTTGTATGTTCTATAACTAATTTATATCGAAATAACACGGCAAATTACATCTTTTCGAATTGTTATTTACACAATATACATGCAACTAAATTAGCCTTGAAACCGTAGATAACCATTGATGTGTCGTCTATTGTATAATAGGTATTTTAAACATTATTGTATTGATCAGCTAAATATTGATATTTATGTAATAATTGATAAATTGTTAACCAAAATAAGTTTTATCATGCGTTTTACAGTAAAACATTTATATTAACTACATGGTTACATTTATGTGAAAGAAAATTTATTTTTTATCTCGATTTTAAGTATCGACTTCATGATCAAATAATAAAAAAGAGTATATCCGAATGAACGAGTGCACTCAGTAGCGCACGAATAGTTCTGTTATCAGTTATCTTACTGTGTCTAGCGTATACAGCGCTACTGATTGCACTCAGCGTATCTGAGTGCATTCAGCGTGTCTGAGTGCACTCGATCTATTTCATGCGTTCAGGAGTGCGTTTATTATTCAAAATCCAGCGTTTGCTTACGGTCCATGTCCGCTCCGTCAGCGCTCAATCTGCGCTCCGTTCGCGCTCCGTCTGGGTTACGCTTACGCTCTGAGTGCACTCCGTTTGCGTGCAATTGGGGTACTTGAGCGGTTTAGGGTCTGTATTAGAAAGTTGAATTTAATAATTTCAGTCAAATTATGTTTATATTTTTCATTTAACATCAGAAACTCATGTGGGATTATTTTAACACAAAAGTATGCTTTTTTAATGTATGCATTATCAAAATGAAACCTTTGTTCATGTGCTACATTTAACTAAAGCAAAAAAAGGAAAACTTTGTGTCATATTATTGATCTATATGAAAATAAAAAATAAAATAAGAAACTGGATTACGCCAAAGGAGAATACAAATAAACTATGGAAGATGTCCATTATTATTTCAAGAGCTTTAGTGATGAGCAGTTTAGAAACATTTATGTTTCTTGTTCTCATTTTCAGACTTGCACTTATGGAATTAATTGATAGTTCAGTATTTGATGGCAAAGATGGAGAGAAGATTTTCACACATAACATAGAGTTACTTGAGGCAGGCCGGTATCGTTTAGCAGGATGTTGGCCTTTCCATTGCACAGAAAGGTCCAGGTCCTCACTTTTTAAATGGTTCATTATATGATATACTGACTGGGAAGATGCATGGTACATGTATGTGACAGTTTGACATAAATGTCCTTCCATAAGATGCAAAAGATGTGATGGAGAAGGTAAGCTGAGAATTTACAGAGTAGTTACATAATCATTAGAGCAAGTAGATCTTATCGTGAGCCTACATCATGTAATTACTATCTGATTTGAAAATTAGCATCATTTTCATGCCATTGATGGCTAACAGACGATCAGTTAACCTAACCACCCTTTACTAGGATTCTGGAAGCACACCCATCTCCGCATGTAGCTGATAACTTTTCCATTTGAATCAGCAATGAAAGATGAATGACAATGAGACACAATGTTGTATACCAATAATCATGGAGACTGACCAGTAGGGATTTGAACTTGCAATCTCTGAATTGATAGTCAAATTCGCTACCAACTGATCTAACTGGGCACTGTTTGAGAAATGCCCATTTTATTATTAATTAAAAAATGTAATTAGGTTTGTATCATTCTTTATAAAAATGATATATGTGTATAAGGTCAGCTTACTGAAACATTCTAGTATTCCTTATCTGGTCAGTTCCCTTAAATTTTCAGAAATTATGCATAATTTAGTTAGTCATTTTGTCGTGTAAATAATAGCTTTTTATCAATTGACCATTGTAGTTGTGTTACAATAAGAGCTTGGTTCCTGTTTTTAACTGTCCTGATCGGATAAGTATTGTCAGAGTTATAACCCTTGAATTGTCAAAATGTGTGTTATTTTGTCATGCCGTCATAATAGCTCAAAGGTCACTGTGAAGTAAAAGATATGAAAAAGACCTTTTACCATGTATATAGAAAGTGTTTTTTTGTGTCTAGTCTGAAACTTTGTCATACAGGGAAGGATTTTAAAATGACTTCAAGCCTTGTCACAAAAGACCACTATGATTTTCATTAGCAAAGACATGGTTTTACTAATTACAATTTATGAAAGCCACAGTAACTCGAAACATTATAAGCCTACTCATATCTTTTTGTCTGAGCTGTCTTCGAGTAACTGCAGTTACACAGAATGTATGTATAGTTATAGCCACATTTCTCTAGTCAGTTACACAGTATGTAGGTATAGTTATAGCCACATTTCTCTGGTCAGTTACACAGTATGTAGGTATAGTTATAGCCACATTTCTCTGGTCAGTTACACAGTATGTAGGTATAGTTATACCCACATTTCTCTGGTCAGTTACACAGTATGTAGGTATAGTTATACCCACATTTCTCTGGTCAGTTACACAGTACGTAGGTATAGTTATAGCCACATTTCTCTGGTCAGTTACACAGTACGTAGGTATAGTTATAGCCACATTTCTCTGGTCAGTTACACAGTACGTAGGTATAGTTATAGCCACATTTCTCTGGTCAGTTACACAGTACGTAGGTATAGTTATAGCCACATTTCTCTGGTCAGTTACACAGTACGTAGGTATAGTTATAGCCACATTTCTCTGGTCATTTACACAGTACGTAGGTATAGTTATAGCCACATTTCTCTGGTCAGTTACACAGTATGTAGGTATAGTTATAGCCACATTTCTCTGGTCAGTTACACAGTATGTAGGTATAGTTATACCCACTTTTCTCTAGTCAGATTCTTATGGAACTACAAGTGATGAAAGGACCTGATGTATGTGTTACTTTGCAACACTATGCTATCTTACGATTTCAGCTCAAAGACATTGATTCCTTCATCAGTTGAGATGAATTCTTATTAAAACATGGAGATTGGCTTGTAGAGTAAGGGATAGCCAATGTATGGAGGTTATCTCTGGATAGAAAAGTGGAAATGATGGAACTGATAATTAAACAAATCCTATATTACAGGTAATAATAATATCACCATATTATCCATCTGCTTTTCACCCTAAAGGGAACTGAACAACATTTTCAATCTTCATCATCGCTTGTTATTAGTTCTACTAAGTGCTTATAAATGTCATGGTAATATTTCTGTAGTCCATCTGTTAACATTGTAGGAGCATCTGATAATTACTGTTATAGGCCATCTGTTAACATTGTAGGAGCATCTGATAATTACTGTTACAGGCCATCTGTTAACATTGTAAGAGCATCTGATAACTACTGGTACAGGCCATCTGTTAACATTGTAGGAGCATCTGATAACTACTGGTACAGGCCATCTGTTAACATTGTAGGAGCATCTGATAATTACTGTTATAGGCCATCTGTTAACATTGTAGGAGCATCTGATAATTACTGGTACAGGCCATCTGTTAACATTGTAGGAGCATCTGATAATTACTGTTACAGGCCATCTGTTAACATTGTAGGAGCATCTGATAATTACTGTTACAGGCCATCTGTTAACATTGTAGGAGCATCTGATAACTACTGTTACAGGCCATCTGTTAACATTGTAGGAGCATCTGATAATTACTGTTACAGGCCATCTGTTAACATTGTAGGAGCATCTGATAATTACTGTTACAGGCCATCTGTTAACATTGTAGGAGCATCTGATAATTACTGGTACAGGCCATCTGTTAACATTGTAGGAGCATCTGATAATTACTGTTACAGGCCATCTGTTAACATTGTAGGGGCATCTGATAATTACTGTTACAGGCCATCTGTTAACATTGTAGGAGCATCTGATAATTACTGTTACAGGCCATCTGTTAACATTGTAGGAGCATCTGATAACTACTGGTACAGGCCATCTGTTAACATTGTAGGAGCTGTTATAGGCCATCTGTTAACATTGTAGGAGCATCTGATAATTACTGGTACAGGCCATCTGTTAACATTGTAGGAGCATATGATAACTACTGGTACAGGCCATCTGTTAACATTGTAGGAGCATCTGATAACTACTGTTACAGGCCATCTGTTAACATTGTAGGAGCATCTGATAATTACTGTTACAGGCCATCTGTTAACATTGTAGGAGCATCTGATAATTACTGGTACAGGCCATCTGTTAACATTGTAGGAGCATCTGATAATTACTGGTACAGGCCATCTGTTAACATTGTAGGAGCATCTGATAACTACTGGTACAGGCCATCTGTTAACATTGTAGGAGCATCTGATAACTACTGGTACAGGCCATCTGTTAACATTGTAGGAGCATCTGATAACTACTGGTATAGGCCATCTGTTAACATTGTAGGAGCATCTGATAACTACTGGTACAGGCCATCTGTTAACATTGTAGGAGCATCTGATAATTACTGTTACAGGCCATCTGTTAACATTGTAGGAGCATCTGATAATTACTGGTACAGGCCATCTGTTAACATTGTAGGAGCATCTGATAACTACTATTACAGGCCATCTGTTAACATTGTAGAAGCATCTGATAACTACTGGTACAGGCCATCTGTTAACATTGTAGGAGCATCTGATAATTACTGTTACATGCCATCTGTTAACATTGTAGGAGCATCTGATAACTACTGTTACAGGCCATCTGTTAACATTGTAGGAGCATCTGATAATTACTGGTACAGGCCATCTGTTAACATTGTAGGAGCATCTGATAACTACTGTTACAGGCCTTCTGTTAACATTGTAGGAGCATCTGATAATTACTGTTACAGGCCATCTGTTAACATTGTAGGAGCATCTGATAACTACTGTTACAGGCCATCTGTTAACATTGAAGGAGCATCTGATAACTACTGTTACAGGCCTTCTGTTAACATTGTAGGAGCATCTGATAACTACTGTTACAGGCCTTCTGTTAACATTGAAGGAGCATCTGATAACTACTGTTACAGGCCTTCTGTTAACATTGTAGGAGCATCTGATAACTACTGTTACAGGCCATCTGTTAACATTGTAGGAGCATCTGATAACTACTGTTTCAGGCCATCTGTTAACATTGTAAGAGCATCTGATAACTACTGGTACAGGCCATCTGTTAACTTTGAAGGAGCATCTGATAATTACTGTTACAGGCCATCTGTTAACATTGTAGGAGCATCTGATAACTACTGTTACAGGCCATCTGTTAACATTGTAGGAGCATCTGATAACTACTGGTACAGGCCATCTGTTAACATTGTAGGAGCATCTGATAATTACTGTTACAGGCCACCGTGATTTGGCTTTGTCAAATGCAATACGACAGATTTTTATTACAAAGATATTACATCCATTGGACCACAGATTTTCTTGTTAACTGTAATTAGCATCAATTAATAAAACATAAAACTCTTTATATTAAAATCTGCGAACAAACAGTGACAACATTATATTTAAAGGTTTATACAATATATCTTCATTGCACAATATACTGGAAGAGTATTTATATACAATGGTTGAAAATTTAGCTCTAACAACTGTGTGTTATTAAATAGGTTTGTTTTTCATTTGAAAGGTGTACTTCTGAAGTATCAACATTTACCACAGGGCTTAATGATGTTGGACAGTTGTGGGAGCTAATAAAGGCAAAACTTTTGCTGTTTAAACCTCTATTCTCCTTCACTCACTAAAGACAAGTTTGAAAGATTATGCGAAGTGCAGTATTCGGAAGATGGGTCAAACTGGAGGGTTGCTGAAGACGAAAGTGTGAATGCATGGGAGTTATTTTTGCAGGATATTACAGGTAAACATTTATCTAAGAGGACAGTAGCTGTATCTTCTGTTTATCTGTCTATCTTTCATCCACATATCTTGTCTAACTCATCTTGAACTTGCTGCGCGAGTGCATGTCATCATTAAGGCCATAATGTTATATCAATTATACATAATATTATTTTGGCCGTTTGTCATCATATTTGAGTAACTTTGCTGCATGATTGAATCATTATGTCATTTTAAGCTTTATCTGGTTCATATACATTTCATGCCAGATTTAATATACGAAAAGTTCATTTAATACAATAAAAACACAATTTCTATATCAACAATGTCATAGTTCAAATGCAAATTATGCAAGTTGATATTCAAAAACTGAAAATATAGTAGAAATGCCAGATGTGAGGTGGACAGATTTTCAAATCTTCCCACACTGGCAACTTTTGAGGAGGGAAATTCAAACACGATTTCCCATATGAGTATATACAACATTATTTGAAGCTCCAAAAACTTTGTTAGAAAGTTTCCAGTTACTTGTGGAAGGACAGTGATTCTACTCAGTCTGAGGTCTTCCTCCACCAGTAAAATTGGATATGAATAAATATGTTTAGACTGATTATATTTTTTTTAACCCTTTATTTCATATAGACGCCTTTGGACGCCTCTAATATTGACACCTTTGAACCCTTTTTTTAAATTTTACAGTCACCATGTTTTTGTTATAAATGTGCATGCATTCTACTAGACAATTGTTTAATTGGCAAAAAATACTTTCCAGAAAATGTTGGTTATATGCAGTATCTATAAAACTTGAAATTTTAGGGTAGAAGCGTGCGAGTTTATCCTGCTCTTTAAATTGTAAACAAACTTGGATTTGTGTTGGGGGTGAGTGGGGGTTGCAAGGGGGGCAGCACACACACCCCTTTCCCCAATATTCAGGTTCAGCATATACTTTGGGGCATGAAAGTATACATCCTCATACACTCGCCTCAGGTTCCTCCATCCCAATCCCCCCCACAATAATTGAATCGCTCCTACGCCCATGTTATACTTTACTGATGGATACATTCCATTCATGATAATATGCACATTGTGTATTTTTTACAAGTAATGTTATGTTTAATCAATACTGCTGCAAACCTTGACATGTGTCATTACATTTTCTGTTACATGTCTTCCTCAAAGATAATTACATTGCTTCTAAGTTTGATAATAATATCTTTCAGATAAAACAGTTCCAGCGAAATTTGGAGAACTGCTGTCACTAATAACTGGCGCAGACGAGTTTCCTTGCACCTTTTGGATTTAACAAAGTTATTGAAATTAAGTTTTTTGATCAAGAGGAGGGACAAACAAGACTGCCGTCAGTAGCTACATGCGCATTGGAATTTTACATTCCAAGAGGAATCAATAACCCTGCTGCTTTTTCAGCCCTTATGGTAAGGGCACTGAAAGAGTCCATTGGATTTGAAAAAATATAGACAGCCATTTACATTTACTCATCAACCTGTCTATATGATCAAATTGAAATCAAGAGAAAACAAGTGACTCATTTGATACCTCACAAAATGTGTTGCCAGTTTAAGTGGGAAATCTATTTTAGTCTAACCTAGGCGCGTAGCCCAAGTTAGCAAATTCCTTTTCAGTATACAATTTTGGTATGTTTAAATACATATCCTTTAGGCAATATGCGTCAGTGGGTATATAGAGGCACGATATATTGGAAAAAAATGTTTTTAGTCAATTTTAAAAGTTTGAAAAATTCCGATAAATTCCCTTTAAAGGCCAGAGTCACAGTATAAAAGCCAGCAGCACTGAAAAATGACCACTTACAATGAATTCTCTGTAATCACTGGAAAAATACCAACAGTGGAGGGATTTTTAAAATTTCAAAAGTCATAGAGAACAGATTTGGTTGAAACTTGGCAAATCTGTTCTTGAATGTGTGATCTTTATGTCATGTGAATTTGGAAATAAGTTGTACTTTGTTAGTGACACATTAAAATAATCTTTTTTTGAAAACTGTTGTAAAATTCAAATTTTCCTCCAGTGGTGACTGAGTTCATGACCCGACTCTCCAGCCAACTACAGTCCAGCTTCTATAGAGATAAGCCAGAGTGGAGAATTGAAAACTTTATTATATCCTACATACATAGTGTTTAGTTGTGCTATTTTGACAATTGCCATCAGATTGAATTCACGATATCAAGTATAAATTTCAAGGAATATTGTGTGAATTTGAAAAAAAAAATTTGTGAAACACTTTTTCATAATGTCCCTTCTGTGACGTAACTAAGCCCAATATTAGCATAATAGACCTATTGCTAACATTTAGGCAGTTTTATTGTTGTTGTAAAGAAAAAAAGAAAAAATGAACTGATCAATTAACGTTTTTGTGGGAATAACAGTGTGAATTTGAACAGTTAACCAAGAGTTTAATTTCAAGTGATGCATTTATAATGTCAGAGTTGCTTGTAAAATTGTCATTAGCGAAATACAATATTATATAATTATTAAGTAATAAAAAAATAGATCTACAATAATTATAACAAAGGGTAATACTTTATAGATTTATTAGTAGTACCGGTTACATGTACAATAATGTTTATCATTTGTCACCATTCATATAATGTATTTTTCTTGTTATTGTAAAATATTAAAAACTGTATATGACTAGTTGTTATGATATGTTATCACTCGTGCTTGTTTCGCAATTGATTCTAATACCATCTGATTGTGTGTCCTTAAAAACAACACAGAAAAAAGTTCCATTATACCATTTGCGCAGTTCATGTAGTTAAAGCTAGGTAATCTGATAATCATAGTAGTTTTGTATGATATCAGGGTCTTTGTATACACATATAAAATCCCTCACTATATAAAATATTCGAATATATGTTGAAAATATTTAAGTTCATTTTGAAATTACACTACCAAAGGCAGCACACTGTATATCATAAGCAATACTAAAGTTAGGCTGAGTTACTTATTTTTTTGTTGACAGTTCTTTCTCTACTTTGATTTCGAGTTTTAATAAATGAATGAATAGGGTTTTACGGCGTACCAACACATTATAGGTTATTCGATGCCAACAGGAAGGAAGATTCCAGGTTCACTCTACATGTACAAAAACAACAAATTAACATACTGATTTAAACAAAAATACACCAACAAATGAATATGCAGAATGAACCTAGAACCTTGATACCTGCAGAACTGCAGAGTTTCAGCAAATTCTATCGTGTTACTCAAACTGTCGCTTCTTACGACATGAATGAGCCACAGTGGTCCTATTCTTGTCATCACTCATATGGCTTCCTGAAACCACACAGGGGTTGATAATTTAACCACAAGGGTGAACATGACAAAAAATGATAAAATGAACATGACACCCATTCGGAGGATTCTTGCCTCTCTGCAGAGATTAGCAGTGATTCTATTCTTAGCTGGAACCACACGGGCTCAATGGTTTGAGAAACAATGTTTTGGCCAGAAATGAATGGAGAAATTCATGACTATATAAGCAATTGTAGTATATGCTTGAAACATAGAAATTCGAATCAAAAGGAACCATTAATACCACAATTAATGAACTACCATATGGCTAAAACACGGTATTATGTCTGTCTGATTTTTCTTCATGTTATATCTCTCTAACAGATACAAAATCCATGAATGATTTCAATATAAACATTCAAAGTTTATGATTGTATGTACTTTCACTGATTACAGAGTTTAAAAGGTAAGGAACAAAGTGTTGTTTTTTCTAGACACCAAAATATGTCTCAAAAATAATCTTTTTTGAGTGTTATGCTGTTTCATTTGAAAAAACTTATCAGATTAATGAAAATATTACTCATTAAGTAAAATTATTTGATTCTTCTTTTTTTGTATTCTTTGACATAGAAAAATGTATATAACATACTTATATATATATGAAACGCATTTTAATATGCCTATTTTGTAATGCATTCATAAAAAAAAAACAATGGTTTTAATAAATACAACTTTGCTTTAAAAATTGCTTAATTATTATTTACAGAAGTAGAACAAATAAATTTCTGTAGTGTCCGTAACCAGGGTATCATATTTTGAGTTTTGGTACACTAAATGTGTTGAAATTATCATTACAGAAAACTGATCTGGTAAATGTTGGAATGATGAAACAATAATAAACAAAGACTTTTTTGTTTTTAATTTCTTGACCATTAAATTGTCAGGATACCAAAAAAAGCCATAATAAGTTAACCTAGCAAATTAGGTATTATTTTTTATAATATTCAGCTGTTTGTGAGTTTACACTGATTTCTGTATTGCATCATCTTTGAACACTATGGAAATTCCAAGAATGTGGTCATTGTATTTTTTCTGATGAAAACTACATCACGTGACTTACTGTCACTGAGAAAAAACCCTAATATTCCTATTATATGTGCTTCAACATTTAAATTACTGAAAAGGTAAGAAAACTCTGGTGAAAAAAAGTTGACACGTTTTTCGTAAGATCTAACACTGAAATGCTAAATTTACTTCAAAGTTTATATTATAAACACATATGTACATGTAACAAGGCAAAAAAAAAGAAAAATAAGATAATACCAGTACGACTTGTATATTGTAATAATATTATCATTGTAGTCTTAAAAAAGCTACGGACACAACATAATTTTATCAGGCCAAAATCAGGCTTTGATTATAAACAAAAAACATTATATTAGTACAGGAATCTGTACTGGTCTTGTATTACAATTCAAGTTAATGACGTCCTGTAAATTTACTGAATAAAGACAGTTATTTAGTAAATAATGTCATAAACTAATCAGTAAATAAATGATTAAATATTGTTTTCGCTTGTGAAACGAAAGATGACTATGTCCCACTGCCTCCAAAATGATGTTGAGAGACAGAAGATTAACAGATGAAATAGAAAAAACAGAAAAGATGCTGAAATGCGGGTGTGAAATGAAAAATACACTTAAAGTGGGAAACTTGTGAAAACGCTAAAAGTTAGATAATGACCAACACAATGAAATAAAGCTAAAAGACAGAAATAAAACAGATTTTGAATGGGGTTCATTGCCATTTTCACCACATTTCAGGTTATATATTCAGGTTATGGCATATCCAGTTTTACTGGTGAAGGAAGACCTCAGTCTGTCAGACTGAGTAGAACCACCGTCCTTCCGCAAGTAACTGGAAACTTTCTCACATAAAGCTTTTGGAGCAAGCGGGACTCGAACCTATGACCTTAGCAGTGAGCGGTAAGTGATCTTGAGACGGGGTCTTAGACCACTGAGCCACAGAAGACAGAGACATGCTAAGTTAATGTAGAAAGCTCAAGCAAATGAAAACAAATGAAGACACTGAAAAATTAAAGCAGAAGAAATTAGAAGATTAAAAGTAAACAATCGCAGGAAACAAACAACCCTAACAACTACTTGATAAAGGTCAAATATCAGAAATCAAGAAGATGAAAAAGCTAGAAAAAAAAGAAAAGATGCAGTTAAGAGGTTAAGAGGAGACAACAGAGGCAAATGTGTATAAAGATGAAGGAACGGCCACTACAGCATACTGCAAAAATTGATGTAAAAATGAAAACGACTGAATATGGAGAGTAACAGACAGTTTTCCAGAGCCACAAAATACAGAAGCATTCAGAAAGTGAAAGCCCTTCTTCCATGGACTGCTAAGAAAAATGCTGACAATGATCCTTTCCCCAGCCACCTTCAAGATTCTATCAGAGCAAGAATTGATACTTATAGAAGCTGGAAGTTGCTGATGCCATTGTAAATGTATTTGTTTATCTAAACTATAACATCCAAAAATCGATCACTTTCATCAAAATTGAGGTAGAATTTCATTTTTGTAATATTTGAGAGTTGTAATATAATTTATTTATATTTATTTTTAGCCATATATTGGTCATTATCAATGAAATGAGAAAGAATCATTGACACATATATCAATGCAACAATGATTACAAACGCAGTTTAGAAATAAAATAAATGTAGTGTCCGTAACTGTTTTCTATGTGGTTTTCCAATGTTAAATAGTTTGTTGACATCTTAATTGTAAATGGTAACCCTGTGTTAATTTGTTGTCTGTTCCTCCAAGGAGTACATTTGGACTTTTATTTGCTCTGTTTTATACCAGGGAGGAATGTATTACTGGATTTGTATTACTGGATTTATTTGCTCTGTTTTATACCAGGGAGGAATGTATTACTGGATTTATTTGCTCTGTTTTATACCAGGGAGGAATGTATTACTGGATTTATTTGCTCTGTTTTATAACCAGGGAGGAATGTATTACTGGATTTATTTGCTCTGTTTTATACCAGGGAGGAATGTATTACTGGATTTATTTATAGTATTTACTGTTGACTTTTAGAAACGGGAGAATTTGTTTGTTCGACTTTTGTTAAAATAGGAAATTTATTATTTTCATATGTTCTAAATATGTTGTTTCAGGAAAACAATAAAGGTTTTAATGTATTTTTATTTATTCCTATGTTATACACCCTGTATTGTCCGTAACCTTTCCCCACCTTGTCCAGAACAAATGCATTTAAACAGTATTTGTTTTCTACACATAGCCAAACCCAAACCAATTTTTTTTTACATGTGGGATTATTATCTTTCAGAAAATAGTGTGTACCACACAAACACAGTTGGTTTTTGACCCATGGGCCCAATACCGTGATTTAGCTGACGGCAAAAAGTTGCAACAGATCTGTTCCAATGGAAAGGTTCAAATTATTTATTAGTAGTAGACTATCAATCTTGATATTTTGAATCAGTAAAGGTGGAAAATATGACATCTAGAACGGTTATAATTCACATATATGTCAATATTCGCATGTCACGGTTTGCCAATTGTTGTAATGTTAGATAATGCATTATACTACAAATAAGCAGAATTTGCAGGATTTAAACACCAAACATCATCACCAAGATTTCCAGTCAAAGTGACTTGAGAAAAATAGAATACAGTCATGTTTCATTGAGATAAACAACAGACAACAAATAAATGCTGATAGAAACAGCATTAATAAGTATAACCGACAAATGGTTACAAGAAATGAATGATGGAAACATATATGAAGTAGTATTCTTGGATTTAAAAAAAACTTTTGATGTTGTTGATCACAAATTCTTATGCCAAAAGCTTAACATAAATTATATGGTTGTACTGAAACTTCCCTGAAGTTGTTTGAATCATATCTTAATAATAGAACAGAGCAGGTAAAAGTAGGAAATGCCAAGTCTAAATCTGCCCCTATTTCTCATGGAGTTCCCCAAGGTTCCAAACTGGGTCCATTACTTTTCATTTTATATATAAATGATCTACCATTACATGTAAAAAAACAGTGAAACTGATATGTATGCAGATGACTCCACATTCCACACTTCAGGAAAAAATGTTGGAGAAATTCAGCAGAGATTACAAGCCGACTTAACTTCTATAAATAAATGGTGTTCAAGAAATATGATGTATATTAATACAGAAAAAACTAAGTGTATGACAATAGGAACAAGACAAAAACTATCAGTTCAAAAGGACTGCCTTACTATTACCATAAATACAGGGATTTTGCAAAATTCTCAATGTGAGAAACTTTTAGGTGTAAAAGTTGAACCTCAGTTAAATTGGTCAAGTCAAATAAACCATAAATGCACTGTCATCTCATCACGCATATACCTTTTTGTCAAAAATAAGAAACTATCTTCATCTTGAAGCAAGAAAAGTATTTTACAGCGGATATATACTACCATTTATTGATTACTGTTTCAATGTTTGGGGGTAACTGCACTAAAGATGGGCTTGATCGAATATTAAAATTACAGAAAAGAGCAGCAAGAATAATCCTCAATGCAGATCCTCTTTCAGCCTCGGAGCCTTTATTTAAAGAACTTCACTGGATGCCAGTAAATATAAGGATTCAGTATCATAAACTATTACTTGTCTATAAATGCTTAAATTCCCAGGCACCTGAATATTTGTCAAATAGACTTGTATATGTGGGAGATAATAACCCATACAGTATAAGGAATGTTATAAATGGAAATTTATATGTTAAAAAATCAAAGACAGAGCTTTACAAACGTTCATTTCTTTATTCTGGGCCACTTTTATGGAACAACCTGCCTATCAAAATTTGATCATCACCAAGTCTATAGCTTCAAAAATAATCTAAAAAATTATCTTCTGAAACTTAATTGTTAGTTGGAAATAAACTGTTTGATTAACAAATGATTGTAAGTATTCAATAGAAAAGTTTTTGTCATTGCATTTATAAACATTATGTGAATGCTTGTTTTATATTTTAATGTTTAATTACATTGTTGAATATTATGTTCATTGTATGATTGTTGAGGGCCACAGGGAAGATTAGTGTAACTAACTGTGTTACCCTCATTAAATAAAGTATTATTATTATAATGATAATGTTGGCAGACTCGGTACACTTGGGTCCCATTATAACACGGTTCTATATAACCCAGTGTTTCTATGGCTCCCAAATTTAAAATGGATATTTTCAACCAGATTCATTAAAACTTGCGGTATAAAAATGAAGATGAATTGATCAAAATCTCAACTAAATCGCTAAATGTTTGCAAGCTCTTTACGTTTTTCTAAACTATGACCATGTATTTGTGCATCAATTACACCTTGATAATTCAGACTGAAATGATAATAAGTTCTTATTGTTATAACCAACATCGCTTTTAATTGATTTACACTGACAAACAATAGTCTGTTATATTTATCACACATTATCGCGTGTTTGTTTACAAAACTTTGACCAGAAACAGTATTGCCACATAATATAGTGCATATCGGGATATTAATAATGCGGTTGCATGTATATCGCCATTTCAGTCAGTAGATCCCAGCTACCATATTACAAAGGGACATGAGTGTATATCAATTTCACATTAACTCCAGGATAGGGTTATTCACTGGATTAACATTATACAGATGTTAACTGAGGACAGTGAATATAAAACATTGTGATTAAAGCAAGTGGTTTTAATCTGAATAATTAAAATATGGAGTTATTAAAATTTAAAACAAGATTATGAATTTATCTTATGAGAGGGATGTAATGATATGTCCTAATGTTGTCTTATATGTTGTTATATGATATGCCATCTGTTTCTCTACAGTTTAAATTCAAATTCAATAACTACAATATATATCTTGTCTTTTCTCATCAAATATGTAAATAGCAATGTATAATGATTGAGATAAGTGCATTAAAACATCATAAGATTTCACAATTACAAAAACCACATTTGCCTTTTCCTTGCAACCGGAATATGGCTTGGCTAGTGGGAACGCGGCCGGGTTTTAGTATTACATACAATGATAAATCAAGCATCTTAGCAACATTGTTTATTTATTATACAGACTGGATTACCATTATAACTGGTAAAATTCACTACAGAAGCCAGTTGTATTGGAACCATTCAGCTATTTTTTTTTACGCAGATAAGTAAAAAAATTAGTGCAATGAAGTTCGTATTTAAGAGAATATAAACTTATATACGCATATAAATATTGATTTAAGCATAAACGCGTTATTGATATTAGTGGTTTTTCACCATTTTGGGAAGATGACCCATACCTTTGGAATTGGGAATTTTAGCAGTGTTTTCTTTAAAATTGGGAAATATATGCTCAAGTTTATTAAACCTGATAAACTTGCTTAATTGACAGTTATACTTACTGATAACTTTATACTTACTGATAACTATCTATTTAATGTGTAATGATACGAATAAACATTAACAAATATCTAACTTAACATTTTATTTAGCAGAGTATTGTTTGGTATTCTGCAGAGCAATATCTCTTGTCCTAAGTGTCTTAAAGGCTGCAACAAATTCATCTAGTTGATAATTGTTGAGGCTATTGTCAGAATTAAGACATATTCTCATTAGAGCATTTAGAGTATGTTGACCCATCCTGTTCAACTTCCTTAGTTGTGTCAGATACAAATAATAACTCACACAGTTTGCAGCAATAACCAGCCTTGGATGCACTGAAGTACAGCCATGTATATATGCTTTCATTTTGAACAGCAAAAAAGATGCTGTCAGGCTTGCACAAGTTTATGATAATTACAATTGGTATCTGACCTGTGTTGGTTCGAAAAAGTGTCCATAACTGATGGGACAATTATTGTGCTATTTTCAACACTCGCAGGCTTCTGAGCAGGTGGGAAAGCTGTCACACTAACACTAAAAACTGGCTGTTAAAGAAATTGTCAATATGTTATTGTTTATTAAAGGGAGCCCTTAATATCTTGAGGTAATATTTCAAAATATGCAACATTGTTTTGTTTATTTCATGATACATTTAATTGCTTGCTAACGTTTCCACAAACTTGTAGGATTGTAACCATATACTACATACTCATGAGTATAATTATAGACCTGCCCACTAATGATAATATAGCTTGTGTATGAATGAACTGTTAGAGTTAGTATAAAAGTGGCACTTGAGTGAATAAAACCTATCAAACCAAGTCTTGTGCATATATTATATTTCCCAGTATCAGAGAGAACATTCCAATGGCTACGAATATAGGACCTTTAAACTGGATTTTTTAAATCTATGGATTTACTATGTTGATGTGCTTGGATATCTAAATTAATTCATATGAAAATTTCATCAAACATCAATTACAAAACGCCTGTGTCAGACACTTTGTGTTTTGTAGCAATTGATTTAAGAGAAGTTGAACAAAATGGCATCATCATTATCTGTATAAAAAAGATCGACCGTGCTCACCGTATCGGCCATTTCCAAGCGGGGAAAAAACGCCCAATCGTGGTCAAATTCAACTACCATCAGGACAAGCTACGTATCAAACAAACGTCATTTGACAAACTGAAGGACTCAATCATCAGAATTAGCGATCAGTACCCAAAAGCAATCCAGGAACGCAGAAAAAAACTTATTCCAATCATGATTAAGGCAAAATCTGAAAACAAAAAGGCTGTATTAGCCTATGACAAACTTTACATTAACAGTTCTTTGTACAGAGCGGACAATTTTACAGATGCCTAGGACAGACCCAAAGAACAGTTGAAATTCCTACTCTGGAATGTACAGGGGATTAAACAAAAACTGTCAGACTGTGATTTCTTAAACTTCGTAAATCAGTATGATATTTTGCTTTTAACTGAAACTTGGAACTCAAATATTTCTTGTGTGAATATTGATGGTTATAACGAATTTTCATGTTTTAGACCGAAATCTAATCGGAAAGCTAAACGTCATAGTGGGGGTATAATTATATATTACAAGGAAAAATATGAAAATATGATTGAGCTTGTTAATGTAAACAATAACGGTATTATATGGTTTAAATTAAAAAAGCAGTTTTTTGGTAGCGCTAATGATCTGTACTTTTGCACATGTTATATCCCCCCTGAGAGCTCAACTATTTATAAAAATGCAAACTCAGATCTTTTTGAATACGACTTCTTTAACCAATTAAACACCGATATTGTTAAATATCAATACTATGGTGATATTTATGTCACAGGTGACTTCAACTCCAGAGTAGGTCAACGGTCAGATTTAGTCGATAGTATTAATCTTGACCGATATGTTGACATGCCGTTAAGTGATTTCCCCGTGCAAGGCATACCTGTACGGTATTCCCTGGACAATACAGTGAACACGTTTGGCAACAAGCTGTTAAATCTCTGTAAAGAGAATAGCCTAGCTATTGTGAACGGTCGCCTTGAGCAAGGTAAATTTACCTGCTTTAATTTGATCAGAAATCGAACCGCATCGAGTGTTGTGGATTATTTAATTACTGAGTTGAATAATTTTACAAGTTTATCGGATATGATTGTACTGGATCTAAATGAATTTTCAGATCATTGTCCGATAGAGTTTTCGATTGACTGCGATAAAATAATATTATATAAAACTGATAATTTAACATATGATAAAATCATTTGGAACGATTCAGATTTAAATGATTTTAACAATTCATTGTATGAAAATAAACATGTATTTGATGATATTTGTGATAAATTATTACAAAACGAAATTGACATTAACACATGTGTAAATAATTTATCTAGTATTATATATGATATTTCTTTTAAAACAAATGGGAGAACATTTAAAATAAGTTCAAAACATAAAATAAAAAAATCTCCATGGTTTAATGAAACTTGTCGAAATGCCAAAAAACAATTTCTAAATGATAAAAGGGTTTTTAAATCTAACAAAAATGAAGAAAATAGATTATTATTTTTGAATAGTAGAAGAGTATTCTGCAATGCAAAAAGAGTAGCAAAATTTGATTTCCATAAAATCGAAAAAAGTAAATTATCGTCTCTAAGCAAGAAAAACCCCAGGAAATTCTGGAAACATATAAATAAATACAAGAAAAAGAATAGTCATAATTCAAGCGATATTAATATGCAAGATTTCGTGGACCATTTTAAAAATATTTCAAATACACCGCATGGGCAGTTCGATCCTGATGAGCATATTCCGGATATGCAACCGGAAGCACTGTCTATTGATGCTCTTGACTGTCCAATAAGTATTGAGGAAATTTCAAAAACCATTTCCAGTCTAAAAAGACATAAAAGTTGTGACTTTGAAAATAATGTTGCTGACTTTTTTATTGATTCTAAAGGTTTTATTAGTCCATATTTAAAGCATGTTTTTAATCATATATTTGACTCTGGTATATACCCTGATGCGTGGTGTAGGGGAGTTATAGTTCCTATTCATAAAAAAGGAGATAAAACTGACCCTAGTAATTTTCGAGGAATTACTCTTGTAAATATAATCTCGAAAATATTTTCATTGGTTTTACGGAATAGAATTAATCGCTGGTGCGAATCTGAAAATGTATTTAACGCTTCACAATTTGGCTTCAGGGATAAACGAAGTACAGCTGATAGTATATTTATTCTTCATTCAATTATTCAAAAGATTTTAGCTAATAAATCCAAACTATATTGTGCATTCATTGATTACGAAAAAGCTTTTGACACCGTTATTAGGGATGCCCTCTGGGTTAAACTTATACAATCAGGATTAAGCTGTAAAATGGTTAAAATCATTAAATGTATTTATGAAAATGTTAAATCTTGTGTAAAAATTCCGTCTAACAGTAATTTATCGGAATTCTTCGATGTTACGCTTGGTTTAAAGCAAGGGGAGCCACTCTCGCCTCTTTTATTTATACTTTTTATTAATGATATTCAGTACAGTATTGACTTTCAAGGTTTGTCTGAAAATGATCTAAATCAACTGTCTATATACATGATTTTATTTGCCGATGACATAGCGCTATTCACTACTGACTCAAAAAGTTTACAGACTCAGCTTAATGAAATATCAAACTATTCGCGTAAATGGGGTCTCAAAATAAATGTTAATAAAACAAAAATATGTATCTTCGAGAAAAGAAAACAAATTAATAACTTTGATTTTTTTGTTAACGGGGAACCTATTGAAGTTGTTGACACGTTTTGTTATTTAGGTATAAAATTCACTCACACGGGTAATATGACACACGCTGTGAACGCGTTATCTGAACAAGCATTGAAGGCTTATAACAACTTACTATCTGTTTGTGATAGACTTAATCTCGACATTAAAACCAAGTTATCCCTTTTTGACTCGATGGTGGTACCTATTATCTTATATGGGGCGGAAGTCTGGGGTATCTATGATTTCAAGGAAGTGGATAAAATTCATATCAAATTCTGCAAACGTATTTTAGGTGTTCGTCAGCAAACCTCAAATCTAGCTGTATTAGGGGAACTAGGAAGATATCCACTGTCAATTATAGCTAAAGAGAGAGCAGTAAAATTCTGGACTAAGATTTTGAAAAGCCCAAATTCTATTATATATAGATCTTTTATTGATCAATGTGAATCTATCACTGGTAAATGTTGGGCGAGTAATGTGAAGGAATATTTGGATAGACTAGGATTTGGTGAACTATGGTTAAACTTTAATACAGACGTAAATTATCTACCCATGTTTAGACAAAGAATATGTGATCAGTATATCCAGAGTTGGAATACTGGCATTGAAGAATTGCCTAAATTGGAATATTTTAGGAAATTCAAGAAACAGTTTATTTTTGAAGATTATTTAGATGTTATAAAAAATAATGCCATTAGAAAACAGTTAACATGCCTTAGATTAAGCTCCCACGATTTAGAAATTGAGTTTGGAAGATTTAATAATATAGATAGAGAAAATAGGCTATGTAAATTATGTTCCATGAAAGTTGTTGAAACTGAATATCATTTCTTACTATGTTGCCCAAAATACCACAGCATCAGAATATTATATTTAAATAGTTCATCTTGGCCTACAGTTCAGAAATTTTCAAGTATTATGTCAAATAAAAACAAGAAAAATATTTTAAAAATAGGAAAATATGTATCTGAAGCTTTTAAGATAAGAAAACTAGCACTAGAACAAGTAAATAATATTTGATAATGAAACTTCTTTACAATCCCTATATAATGTAACTGTTTCTTATACTCAATATGTTTATAGCTTAGTACATAACTTGTATGTGAATGATATTTATGATTTTGTTGTGTATTGTGTCTTGGCCATATTTATTTAAAAACTTTGTAAATGGCCAAAGGCAAATGTTTGCCGAAATTGCCAATAAAATTTGAAAAAAAATAAAAAAATTTGAAATTGTATTTCCAGCATTTGGCATTCACACCGACAAAAGCTCAGTTGGGATTAACTGGGAAAAGTATATCACAAAACTGGAAAATTTATTCGTGGCTATGAATATTTATTCGAGAAAAACAAAAGAAAGCACTTTTAATTCATTACGGAGGAGATGATGTATTTGACATATATCACACACTGGATAATACTGGAGATGAAAACGGATACGTTGACACAAAAACTGCTATTACAAACTACTTCAAACCAAAAGTAAACAAAGAATTCAAGTTATATGAATTTCGACAAATGAAATAACTGGAGGAAGAAACAACTGACCAGTTTGCTACAAGATTGAGACAGAAGGCAGCATATTGTGACTTTGCTGAGAAAGAGCCAGCAATTAAAAGTCAGATAATTCAAGAATGTGTATCTTCCAAGTTAAGGCGTAAGGCATTACAGGATAACATGTCTTTAACATAATTATTATTAGCAGCAAGAACAATGGAGACAGCAAATCACCAAGCTTCAAAGATGATGTAAAAAATCACAGAAAGTTAATGCCATAAAAAAAACATCAAAACATGGTACCAGTAAACCGAAGTCATGAGAGGTACAATTTTCAAAGAAAGCAGAAATGCCCAAGTTTACCAGCAACATGCAAAAAAGTAAACACACTTTGAATTATAGGCACAATCCAAATCCCGTAACTAAATGCAGGAATTGTGGAGGACAATAACCTTACAGAAATGGACGCCCAACGTATGGAAAATCATGTCATAGTTGCAATAAGAAGAACCATTTGAAAGGGCAATGTTTGAAAAAGAAACAGAATGATGGAATGAATGACTGAATAGGGTTTTATGGCATACCAACACATTATTCGACGCCAACAGGAAGGAAGATTCCAGGTTCACTCTACATGTACAAAAACAACAAATTAACATACTGATTTAAACAAAAATACACCAACAAATGAATATGCAGAATGAACCTAGAACCTTGATACCTGCAGAACTGCAGAGTTTCAGCAAATTTTATCATATCACTCAAATTTTCGCTTCTTACGACATGCATGAGCCATAGTGGTCCTATTCCTGCCATCACTCATATGTCTCCCTGAAACCACACAGGGGTTGATAATTTAACCACAATAGTGAACATGACAAAAAATGATAAAATGAACATGACACCCATACCCCTCTGCAGAGATCGGCAGTGATTCTATTCTTAGCCGGAACCACACAGGCTCAGAATGATGGAATGATGGAAGAAGTGTTAATGAAAACAATAGCAATGATAACGAATATTTTTTTAGAATACAGTCAGATGTAAGACATATCAATAAAAAATCACCAAAAACAGAAATTTATATCAATGGACATAAAATCAAAATAACTGTGGACATAGACAGTTCAATAAATATTCTGAATGAATGTGAATTATCAAAAATGAGAAAACAACCAAAAATCACGAAATCAACAACATATGCCTGTGGTCAAAACAAAAACCTGCCGATTAAAGGCTCACTAAACGTCTGAAACGGTCGTTTTTACTTTTAATTTAAGTCAGTTTTACTCTTCAAGATGATAGAATACATGTTTATTTGACCACTGAGAGACTTTGCAAACCAAAAAATAAATATAAAGCACATTATTTGAATATAATTAAGAACGAGTTTTGTTTACAAATTAATGTTCGCCTCTTTCCAATAAACACCTTCAAAGAAAATGGAGAGTTACAAAGCTTGTCTGGATACGCGTCGGTCGGCACATGTAATATAATTATCATGATCAATTCACTTCAGAAAGAAACATAGTATGGGGAACTGCAGGGGATGCAGTTAAAATTTAAACAACTGCTTGCGGTTAGATAACTTTTAAGAACATCCCCTTTATTCTGCTCAGTATATTAATGAACTGGAAGACAAGAGTAAATTTATTGCACGTAAGCGACGGATCGTTCATATAAAATCAAAAATAAAATTACTTTTTAATAACTGTACTAAACAGATCACCCTTGGTAGCCTCTCAATATTGACTGTGATAAAGTGATTTGTGACGTAATAGCACATGCGATAGTACATGCGATAGTACATGTTTATGCAAGGGAGGATCCTGAACAAGAGTTACTAGACCAAACTAGTATTCAATACTCCTTGTTTTTCAGTGTGTATAAATAATACATTGCAAACTACGTTCAATACAGTTTTATTGCAGACATCAATATATTTTTTTTAAAAAGAAAACCCAATAATGATACATACTATAAGTGAAGCCATAACTTTTCTAATATTGTTAATGAACCCCTTATCTAACGTTCTTAATCAGCACACTACCACTGCAGTATTCATTTGTGTACTTCTGAACACTGGCAGAGGTACATTTGGAAAGCAAGTTATTACGATATTACAAAAATGTAAACAAAATTTAAAAGCTCGATCCGCTTGACTAACAAATACACATTTCGATCGAAGTAATCTATACCGAGTTCCAGTATATGAAGATATCTATACTGAGTTCCAGTATATGAAGATATCTATACCTAGTTCAAGTATATGAAGATATCTATACAGAGTTCCAGTATAACCGAGTTCCAGTATATGAAGATATCTATACCGAGTATCAGTATATGAAGATTGAAGATATCTATAACGAGTTCCAGTATATGAAGATATCTATACCGAGTATCAGTATATGAAGATATCTATACCGAGTTCCAGTATATGAAGATATCTATACCGAGTTCCAGTATATGAAGATATCTATACCGAGTTCCAGTATATGAAGATATATATATATATACCGAGTTCCAGTATATGAAGATATCTATACCGAGTTCCAGTATATGAAAATATCTATACCGAGTTCCAGTATATGAAGATATCTATACCAAGTATCAGTATATGAAGATATCTATACTGAGTTCCAGTATATGAAGATATCTATACCTAGTTCAAGTATATGAATATATCTATACAGAGTTCCAGTATAACCGAGTTCCAGTATATGAAGATATCTATACCGAGTTCCAGTAGATGAAGATATCTATACCGAGTATCAGTATATGAAGATTGAAGATATCTATAACGAGTTCCAGTATATGAAGATATCTATACCGAGTATCAGTATATGAAGATATCTATACCGAGTTCCAGTATATGAAGATATATATATATACCGAGTTCCAGTATATGAAGATATCTATACCGAGTTCCAGTATATGAAGATATCTATACCGAGTTCCAGTATATGAAGATATCTATACCGAGTATCAGTATATGAAGATATCTATACCGAGTATCAGTACATGAAGATATCTATCCGGAGTATCAGTATATATCTATATTCTCGGAAGTTTAATGAGGCTTTAAAGGACAGTTCACAATGACGGTCGAAACAAACAACAAAATTGCAACCGATACATTTAACATTATGTCTGGTAAATGTGAATCTCTGTTGAGTTATGACACTGCAGTGGAAATGAATATCATACCAGTTATGAAAGCAGTAAAATCAAGCAGAGGGGTATATGGAAATTACTCAGATCTGTTCAGAGGACTTGGAAAACTGAAAGATAGAACAATTAAGTTGCATGTTGATGAAAATGTAACTCCCGTTGCTCAACCACCAACGAATCCTGTTTTATGTAAGAAAACAATTAAAGGAGGAACTCGAAAGGCTTGAAGAATTGGACATATTTGAAAATGTAGACAACATGTAGGTCCAACACCTTGGGTATCATCTATTTTCTTAGCACCAAAATCAAACAACGGAATATGATTATGTGTGAATATGAGAAAAGCAAATGCAGGGTTCATACAGATAAGGACTGATAAAATTCAAGCACTTTTCAAGATCAAAATTTCAATTTCAAGCACTAAAATAGATGAACTCGCCATACATACTTACTGTACCTTAGGAGTTCCTGCACAGCTATCCAAGGGGCTAGTAACAGTATTGGGATAGTTACAATATTGTGTAACTAGCCCAGCCGTCTATCCCAATAAAGACAACGTTAACATATAAACAGCAACATAAGGCCATAATAAATTAATTGCTAGATTATCATCTCCGCCTGCCCCCTCATTTGCATGCGGCCCCGACCGTTTTTATTTTCATAAAAAAATAAATAAATAAAAAAAAACTAGAAAATTATTAGAAAAACATCAAAATTTTAAAAATAAAAAATAAAATACTCCCGCTCTACCTGTTTTCAAGAATTTTTTTTTTACAAGTTCAGTTTCACACAGCCAAGTACTCCCTCAGCCCTTAATGTTTCAGATCAACCTTTGCATCCCATTGTTTACCAATTTCTTTGTACTACACAAGTTTATCTTGTGCTCAATTGCGAATTGTCGGCATGGACGTTCCATTTTTATTGTGTTTCTCGCTCATATCCTGTGACTTCAGGGCTGAATACACATTTTTTCCGAGGCATTGTTGTCTGTTTATTACTACCATGTGCTTTTGGATACAGTGGGTTTCCCCAGATGACGTCACTAGTTCAGAACACAAGCAGCTGCTAAATTGCATTTGAACCTGTTCTCTGTATTTTGGGGTTGTCAAACGGGTGCTATCGGCAATTTTTCTGCGCGGGTTATGAGAGAATTATTTATCAACTGTGTTAAATTTGTTAAGGCGACAACACACCGTTTCTATTTTAAAAATTATAACAGGTACGCACTGGTTCCCAGCATGCTGCACTGTACAATACTGTTGGGAAACAGATTTGTCAAATTGAGTAGTCTCCCTTCTCTTGCGTATAGTAAAACACGGAGTAAAATAAATGGTGAAGATGGACATTTCATATATTCCGTTACTATTTTTTAAATTCAAACTCTTTTAAATTCAAGCACTTTTCAACGATTTTTTGTTCATTTTCAAGCACTTTTCAAGCACTTTTCCCACTGATATTAAAAATAAGCACTATTCAAGGATGTTTTTAAGAAATAAGCACTTTTCATTTGAAAGGTTGAAAATCAAGCACTTTTCAAATCTGTGCGAACCTTGAAATGAGGCAATCAAGCATGAAAGACATTACGCCAACTATAGATGATGTTTTACTACAGCTAAATGGAGCTTAAGTATTCTCTAAGATCGACCTCAACAATGGATTTCATCAACTCGAGTTAAGCCCAGAATCAAGGTATATCACCACATTTATAACTCATTTTATACCAAATTATTTGACTCTTACAAAAGAAAACTGACACATGATAATGAAGAATAGAACTGGTCACAATGCCAATAAGATGAAGTGGAAACCACTAAATCTAATACCCACGAAAGTAAATGATTCACAGTATTTACATTTGGTAAATCATTTACATTGATAACTGATTATAAGAATCAATATTTTACAACCCAAAAGCAAACCAACCAATGCGACTGAAAGATGGCATTTGAGATTTCTCAGTAAAATATGTTCAGGGAAATCAGACACACAGATAACATTAGCAGGCACTCCTATTCAGGTCCAGAAAAACTGATAGTATTGCAGAACAATACGTATCATAAGTCACACATAATTCAGTGCCAAAATCATTGAATATTCAAGAGGTTGCAACTGCTACAAAGCAGAACAATTTATTGCATATAATAATGCAAAGTGTAAAATCTGGTAAATGGAACAAATCAGACTGTAAAGATTAAGTTATGAATTAACAGTGGTAGATATTGAAGAGGGAGAAATACTGTTACGTGGAACAAGATTGTGTATTCCGCAATCAATGCAACAAACGGTAACAAACATAGCACATGAAGGTCATTAGGGATTAGTGTTAAAGTCTACCATTACGAACACCTAATTCATGTTTATTGTCCAACAGTTCCTAGTATGGATTTAAGATCATCAAAGGTATCCAGCAACAATTTCATTGATAGAACAGATGAGAAATACAAAGAAACAGCTGAAACCAGAAAAAGAAAATATGTCGTCAAATTAAAACACTGGAGAGCAAAACAATAGTCAGACAAATATAGAAATGAACCTTACACTTGTGTTTAAAGAAATTGAAAGTGAAAGAAAGAAGAGAGCAAGACAAAAGGAAAAGGACATGGCCAAGTTCTGTACAAGAAAGCAAAACATACTTAGATGAGAAAATGTGTTGAAATACAATTAACACTACAGAAATACAACGCAACAATACTACCCAGCAACAAAGATAAGTACAAACAAAACAAACAATGCTCCTGAAGAACCAATAAAAATAAACATTATAAGAAGAAAAGAGCTGTTTAAACAACATAGACATAGACAATGAGAGTTGAAATGAAAGGCAGTGAAGAATGTTTGTCAAACAACTCAGAACCACGACCTTCCAGCTTTCCACAACAGGGTGGTACCATTTTTTCATCAAAGTATTCTAAGCACATGAGTGTGCGGAGAAAGTGAAATCTGATACTAGTGTCAACAACTCTAAATAAAAAAAGCTGACAATAAGCTCTCCCTCTCCCGTCAAGATTCTTGTAGAACAAATATTGCAAGTTGATAACGCAGTAGAAACTTGAGGTAGCAGAAACAATAATTTCAAGAATTCAAGAAAGTCTACCTGAACTAAAGAACCCTAAGTAGTAAAAGAAAGTGAAAAAAGAATACATTCGTGAAGATGCACTGATCAAAGGTTGTGCTCAGCTAAGAGAAACACATTTGTGTGATTGGTGGATAGCTTTGAATATAAATTTATCTATTTTTAATAACCGCTCTGATTGCTCAGATATCTACGACCAAGGTACACGTTTCTTACCACGTACCTGAACAAAGATAAAAAATAGACAATGACGTAATTTGCGGGGTCTCTCAAATCCTCAATGATGAAAAACATAAAATTATCTCCCCTTGCCAAAAAGGTGACAATTTCTAAAATCTGATTATGTTTTTGCAGATAATTTGCGATTGATCGCGTTATGTATAATGCCAGCATTAGTTTCTGGTAATTTTATAAATATAATTATTTTGTAGATTTACAATAATTGGAACTGTATACATAAATTTTCTTCTGTGAAAACATGAAAGTTGATATTTAAATTGAGTTTACAGTAAAGATGTGGGTGGGTTTTTATAGTAATAAACTAATTGCTTTTTGGTTGTGTAGTTTCAGTGTATAACTTTCTTTGGCATGATTTAAATATAGGATTGAAAACAACAATTAAGATCAATTATGCGTTGTTTTTTTTAATATATGAAATATAGTTGACTAGTTGCACTTTCTAGATATTTGAAGGCTGTCACAGACTGCATTTGTTTATCATATTGCAAGTTCTCTTGTAAAGATTGAATAACTGTGTAGGCTTGACAGCCATTATTGTATGTTATGACAGCCATTATTGTATGTTATGACAGCAATAACTAGAAAAGAAGAGAAAGATATTTAAAATAATGTTTTAAATAAACTCCTGCTCCCACACTTCCACAGAATCGACAGAACAGAAAGGATAGTCAATAAAGAACAAAGATTAAATACAACATAATAAGACGTGCATACTGATAGAGACGTAGTCAGTTCTCCCCTCCCTGAAATTCTCTCACTTCTCCCGGTCTTATTCAAACTCTAAAACTTGTGATTTAGATATGCATAATACATTTAAGTCTATGTTTACATATTTCATATTATACCGCAAAGTGTATTGGTATTAATAAAAATCTTGACATGTGAACCGTTGATCAGGGCAAGTTATTTTTCAGCCAGGGCAAGTAGATTTTTTCAACCTACTTGACCTAGGAAAGTCCCCAATTTTGTTTTCATGGAGCATTGGTTATATGTAACCTGTAGTGTCCGTAACCAGACACTACCCTACCTACAACAAACAGGGAAAAAATTTCTCATTTTCTCTAGGATAACCCACTTTGGTTTAAGTGACTCGATATATTAAACTTCCAAAATCATGTTGCTTAAATACAATTCTATTAGGTTGGATTTTGACCCCATATGTGCAACACAATTGGGCCCAATACCGTGATTTACCTGTTAACACCAGGAGATTACGTTCTAATCAAACAGCCAAAACAAAATAAACTATCAACGCCATTTGATCTAAAACCAATGAATGAATGAATGAATGAATAGGGTTTTACGGCATACCAACACATTATAGGTTATTCGAAGCCAACAGGAAGGAAGATTCAAGGATCACTCTACATGTACAAAAACAACAAATTAACATATAGATTAAAACAAGAGGCCCAAGAGGGCCTGAGGACGCTCTACTGACTCATGAACCGTCGTGGCGGAGTCATTTTTAACCCTAGGGACACCATTTGAAAAATCTAACAATACTATAGTTGGTCATCATTACTACATAAACATTTTGAAAATTTGTTGGGCCGTTCTTGAGAAGATTTTAAGTTTTGGACTATTTTTAGTAATGGCGGCCATCTTGAATTCAGATCGAAAAAAAAAAATCTTCTGTATAGTCTCCTATGCAACAGAAACATGCATGTGAAGTTTCAGTTTAATTGGCCTAGTGGTTTCAGAATAAATGAAAGAAAAAGAGAATTTTCTGTTTTCCCATAGTATCCCTATGTAAAATTCTAAGTCCCCTTACAGGGCCCCTATAAACTTTAGCCCCTTAATTCTTATCTGCAATCAAACCCCTTCACATAGGGATAATTTATGCCAAATATGAACAAATCTGACATACCAGTTCTCAAGAAAACGATTTTAGTAATTCCCCATTTTTACCCTTTTGGGGCCCCTCCTGACCCCTTAAGACAGTGGAACCCATTAATTTTTACAAATCTGAACCTCCTTCACCAAACAATGCTTCTGTGAAGATATAGGCAAAATCATTTCCATTTCTAAAAAAAAATAAAAAAATATTATGACATGTGTCCCCTAATTGAACCGTCGGGGCGGGGTCATATTTAACCCTAGGGACACCATTTGAACAAATCTAACAATACTATAGTTGGTCATCATTACTACATAAACATTTTGAAAATCTGTTGGGCCGTTCATGAGAAGAAGATTTTTTAAGTTTTGGACTATTTTTAGTAACGGCGGCCATCTTGAATTTCAGATCGAAAAAAAAAATCTTCTGTATAGTCTCCTATGCAACAGAAACATGCATGTGAAGTTTCAGTTTAATTGGCCTAGTGGTTTCAGAATAAATGAAAGAAAAAGAGAATTTTCTATTTTCCCATAGTATCCCTATGTAAAATTCTAAGTCCCCTTACAGGGCCCCTATAAATTTTAGCCCCTAAATTCTTATTTGCAATCAAACCCCTACACATAGGGATAATTTATGCCAAATATGAACAAATGTGACATACTGGTTCTCTAGAAAACAATTTTAGTAATTCTGAATTTTTACCCTTTTTGGGCCTCCTGACCCCTTTAGACAGTGGAACCCATTCATTTTTGCAAATCTGAACCTCCTTGACCAAACAATGCTTCTGTGAAGATATAAGCAAAATCATTTAAATTTTAAAAAAAAAAAAAAAATATTATAATGACATATGTCCCCTAATTGAACCGTCGGGGCGGGGTCATATTTTACCCTAGGGACACCATTTGAACAAATCTACCAATACTATAGTGCGTCATCATTACTACATAAACATTTTGAAAATCTGTTGGGCCGTTCCTGAGAAGAAGATTTTTTAAGTTTTGGACTATTTTTAGTAACGGTGGCCATCTTGAATTTCAGATCGAAAAAAAAAAATCTTCTGTATAGTCTCCTATGTAACAGAAACATGCATGTTTCAGTTTAATTGGCCTAGTGGTTTCAGAGAAAGTGCTGCTAACAGACGACAGACGACAGACAACGGACGACAGACAACGCGCCATCGCATAAGCACTTCTGGCCTTTGCCCAGTACAGCTAAAAAATACATCAACAAATGAATATGTAGAATGAACCTAGAACCTTGATAGTATTATAGAGTTTCAGCAAATTCTATCGTATTACTCAATTTGGTGCTTCTTACGACATGCATAAGCCACAGTGATCATATTCTTGCCATCACTCATGGCTCCCTGGAACCACACTGGGGTTGATAATTTAACCACAACAGTGAACATGACAAAAAATGATAAATTGAACACAACAACCATTCGGAGGATTCCTTCCCCTCTGTAGAGGTCAACAGTAATTCTATTCTTAGCCAGAACCACACAGGCTGATCCAAAACCAGCAATTATAATTTAAAAGAAGGTTCCATGGTTAAAGGTAAACAAGGAAACAGAACTGTGACATGAGACACATCGCATTTTAAACCAATTCCAAGTTCAGCTCAGAGTTATACCAAAGGCATCATGGATAGAAACGAAATGAATACAAACACTGCATGTGATTCACAAATATTTAAACCATGTATGTCAGAGAGAGAAAGAAAAAAAACAAAAACATATCAAGATTATTCTGTGTAAGAAAGTGTAAAAAGTGCAGGTTATAATAAAGCCTGAAAATACTAGTGTCTGATTCTTATATGGAATGCAACAGGTTTAACTTTCACATGCTAACAAAAACAGCTGCGGACATTATGGATAAGACCAACTATGACCGAGGGTCAAATTACAGTCTCTGCCATGAAATGATAATTACTTTTAACATTTAGGCGTGTTTATTAATAACAGTATCATTTACGGTTAGTGTACTTGTTAATTGTTTCTTCGTGAAGGAGTGTAATTGCAGTGGGGTTTTTTTGGCCATTTTTATAGCCGTTATTGGGTCATATTCCCAATGGCAAATAGTATCTTTTTTTCCCAACTGAGTGGTATAAATTCCCAATTGAAAGTTTCAATTGTAAATTGAAACTTGCCATAATTCTTTGATAAAATAAATAAAAGTTTCCCCCATTCTGAATTGAGTATGACATTGATTCTGGCCAGAGAAGCAAGTGTACACATTTTTATGAAGTTGAACAAATCAATTTAATGCAAAAATTTTCCAATGTTAATGAAAACGCCGCTAAAATTCCCAATTCAACGGTATGGAGCATCTTCCCAAACTGGTGAAAAAAAACACTGAATTGTTATGTTTATCATATTATAATTAGGTATTTGTGATAAATCTGATATTGTCAAAGTCAATAAAAGGTGAACTCAACATTTAATTGTTAACATTCATATTTGATATTTTTGGTATAAGCAATACAACATAAATGAAATCATTAAAATTTCTATTAAGTTATATCAATATGTACATTCAAATATGACTGTTAGATTATTATTTAAAAAAAAAAAGAGATTGATTGATTGATTGAATATTTAGCTTCATTTTTATGCCATCGATGGCTAACCACTGTTTTCTGGGATTAACCAGTACTCGAGCACACCCCCATTTCCGCAATTAACTTATAACTTTCCCACTTGAATCAGTAGCGAAGACAAATGATAATGAGACAAAATGTTGTATATCAATCAATATGGAGACTGTTACCGGCCGGGGGATTCGAACTCACGATCCCTGAATTGATAGTCAGACACGTAACCGACTGAGCTAATAGAGCTAAAAAAGAAAAAGAAAAAAAAAAAAAAGAGGGATGTAGGATTGTAACCATATACTACATATTCATGAGTATAATTATAGACCCGCCCACTAATGATAACAAAGCTTGTGTATGAATGAACTGTTAGAGTAGTATAAGAGTAGAAGTTGGGAGTCTTGCACTTGAGTGAATAAAACATATTAAACACATACCAAGTCTTGTGCATATATTATTTTTCCCAGTATCAGAGAGAACATTACAAAACTTAATATGCATCTGTGCTAAACGTCAAGGTCACGACTAACACGTGCTCGGGATCAATTAAACGCTCTAGAATCGTAAGGAAACTAGACTGCTTCACTGTATGTCCGTTTTCCAAACCTTACAGTTATCTGCTTGGATCCGGTCCATGTGCTGGAAATCAGTCTAAAAGCAGTTTCATACTCAATTCAGAATAGCAAAATCAGTGCTTAATTTTTGAGGCAGTTTCACTAGTTTTTGAAACTTCGTAATGGGAATTTTTACCCCTCAATTGGGAAAAAATATACTATTTTTGATTGGGAATATGACTGAATAACAGCTATAAATATGGCTGAAAAAAAAACCCCACTCGGTTTGCACTTAAAATAAATTTGATGTGTATCCATAAAGTTTTAATGCTCTGTACTGTGCAAAGAAGTTTTTATACATTTTATGTTTTATGCAAAATCCTTGTCAAGAGTAATTCCTGCAAATTAATTACATTAGCAAAGTACTTGTACTGTGAATACATAGTTACATTAGCAAAGTACTTGTACTGTTGATACATAGCTACATTAGCAAAGTACTTGTACTGTTGATACATAGCTACATTAGCAAAGTACTTGTACTGTTGATACACAGCTACATTAGCAAAGTACTTGTACTGTTGATACACAGTTACATTAGCAAAGTACTTGTACTACTGATACACAGCTACATTAGCAAAGTACTTGTACTGTTGATACACAGTTACATTAGCAAAGTACTTGTACTACTGATACACAGTTACATTAGCAAAGTACTTGTACTACTGATACACAGTTACATTAGCAAAGTACTTGTACTACTGATACACAGTTACATTAGCAAAGTACTTGTACTACTGATACACAGTTACATTAGCAAAGTACTCCTACTTTTGATACACAGTTAGATAAGCAAAGTACACGTACTACTGATACACAGTTAGATTAGCAAAGTACTCGTACTACTAATACACAGGTACATTAGCAAAGTACTCGTACTACTGATACACAGGTACATTAGCAAAGTACTCGTACTACTGATACACAGTTACATTAGCAAAGTACTTGTACTACTGATACACAGTTACATTAGCAAAGTACTTGTACTATTGATACACGTACTACTGATACACAGTTACATTAGCAAAGTACTTGTACTATTGATACACAGTTACATTAGCAAAGTACTTGTACTACTGATACACAGTTACATTAGCAAAGTACTTGTACTACTGATACACAGGTACATTAGCAAAGTACTCGTACTACTGGTACACAGTTACATTAGCAAAGTACTCGTACTACTGATACACAGTTACATTAGCAAAGTACTTGTACTACTGATACACAGTTACATTAGCAAAGTACTTGTACTACTGATACACAGTTACATTAGCAAAGTACTCATACTTTTGATACACAGTCAGATTAGCAAAGTACTTGTACTACTGATACACAGGTACATTAGCAAAGTACTCATACTACTGATACACAGGTACATTAGCAAAGTACTTGTACTACTGATACACAGTTACATTAGCAAAGTACTTGTACTACTGATACACAGTTACATTAGCAAAGTACTCGTACTACTGATACACAGTTACATTAGCAAAGTACTCGTACTACTGATACACAGGTACATTAGCAAAGTACTCGTACTACTGATACACAGTTACATTAGCAAAGTACTCGTACTACTGATACACAGTTACATTAGCAAAGTACTCGTACTACTGATACACAGTTACATTAGCAAAGTACTCGTACTACTGATACACAATTACATTAGCAAAGTACTCGTACTACTGATACACAGTTACATTAGCAAAGTACTCATACTTTTGATACACAGTTAGATAAGCAAAGTACACGTACTATTGATACACAGTTAGATTAGCAAAGTACTCAGTACTATTGATACACAGGTACATTAGCAAAGTACTCGTACTACTGATACACAGGTACATTAGCAAAGTTCTCGTACTACTGATACACAGTTACATTAGCAAAGTACTCGTACTACTGATACACAGTTACATCAGAAAAGTACTTGTACTACTGATACACAGTTACATCAGCAAAGTACTTGTTCTACTGATACACAGTTACATCAGCAAAGTACTTGTACTACTGATACACAGTTACATCAGAAAAGTACTTGTACTGCTGATACACAGTTACATCAGCAAAGTACTTGTACTGTTGATACACAGTTACATCAGCAAAGTACTTGTACTGTTGATACACAGTTACATCAGCAAAGTACTTGTACTACTGATACACAGTTACATCAGCAAAGTACTTGTACTACTGACACACAGTTACATCAGCAAAGTACTTGTACTACTGACACACAGTTACATCAGCAAAGTACTTGTACTACTGACACACAGTTACATCAGCAAAGTACTTGTACTACTGACACACAGCTACATCAGCAAAGTACTTGTACTACTGACACACAGCTACATCAGCAAAGTACTTGTACTACTGACACACAGTTACATCAGCAAAGTACTTGTACTACTGACACACAGTTACATCAGCAAAGTACTTGTACTACTGACACACAGTTACATCAGCAAAGTACTTGTACTACTGACACACAGTTACATCAGCAAAGTACTTGTACTAGTGACACACAGTTACATTAGCAATGTACTCTGACACACAGTTACATTAGCAAAGTACTTGTACTACTGACACACAGTTACATTAGCAAAGTACTTGTACTACTGACACACAGTTACATTAGCAAATTGTACTACTGACACACAGTTACATCAGCAAAGTACTTGTACTACTGACACACAGTTACATTAGCAAATTGTACTACTGACACACAGTTACATCAGCAAAGTACTTGTACTAGTGACACACAGTTACATTAGCAATGTACTCTGACACACAGTTACATTAGCAAAGTACTTGTACTACTGACACACAGTTACATTAGCAAAGTACTTGTACTACTGACACACAGTTACATCAGCAAAGTACTTGTACTACTGACACACAGTTACATCAGCAAAGTACTTGTACTAGTGACACACAGTTACATTAGCAATGTACTCTGACACACAGTTACATTAGCAAAGTACTTGTACTACTGACACACAGTTACATTAGCAAAGTACTTGTACTACTGACACACAGTTACATTAGCAAATTGTACTACTGACACACAGTTACATCAGCAAAGTACTTGAACTAGTGACACACAGTTACATTAGCAATGTACTCTGACACACAGTTACATTAGCAAGTACTTGTACTACTGACACACAGTTACATTAGCAAAGTACTTGTACTACTGACACACAGTTACATTAGCAAAGTACTTGTACTACTGACACAGAGTTACATTAGCAAAGTACTTGTACTACTGATACAGAGTTACATTTGCAAAGTACTTGTACTAGTGATACACAGTTACATTAGCAATGTACTTGTACTATTGATACACAGTTACATTAGCAAAGTACTTGTACTACTGACACACAGTTACATTAGCAAAGTACTTGTACTTCTGATACAGAGTTACATTAGCAAAGTACTTGTACTAGTGATACACAGTTACATTAGCAATGTACTTGTACTATTGATACACAGTTACATTAGCAAAGTACTTGTACTACTGACACACAGTTACATTAGCAAAGTACTTGTACTACTGACACACAGTTACATTAGCAAAGTACTTGTACTACTGGCACACAGTTACATTAGCAAAGTACTTGTTCTACTGATACACAGTTACATTAGCAATGTACTTGTACTATTGATACACAGTTACATTAGCAAAGTACTTGTACTACTGACACACAGTTACATTAGCAAAGTACTTGTACTACTGATACAGAGTTACATTAGCAAAGTACTTGTACTACTGATACACAGTTACATTAGCAAAGTACTTGTACTACTGATACAGAGTTACATTAGCAAAGTACTTGTACTACTGACACACAGTTACATTAGCAAAGTACTTGTACTACTGACACACAGTTACATTAGCAAAGTACTTGTACTACTGATACAGAGTTACATTAGCAAAGTACTTGTACTACTGATACAGAGTTACATTTGCAAAGTACTTGTACTAGTGATACACAGTTACATTAGCAATGTACTTGTACTATTGACACACAGTTACATTAGCAAAGTACTTGTACTACTGACACACAGTTACATTAGCAAAGTACTTGTACTACTGACACAGAGTTACATTAGCAAAGTACTTGTACTACTGACACAGAGTTACATTAGCAAAGTACTTGTACTACTGACACAGAGTTACATTAGCAAAGTACTTGTACTACTGATACACAGTTACATTTGCAAAGTACTTGTACTACTGATACACAGTTACATTAGCAAAATACTTGTACTACTGATACACAGTTACATTAAATTTTGCAAAGTACTTGTACTACTGATACACAGTTACATTAGCAAAGTACTTGTACTACTGATACACAGAATGTTAACAAATTTATATAAACAACTTTTATCTTCTTCTGTATTTCTTGGTCTTTGTTTTGGCCAGTTTCTGTCTTCATGATTTCAATTGTTTGTGTTGGAGCAATTACTTTAACTTAAGCATTACAGCACAAAGTATAAAATAGTTTATTCTGATACTTTTGAGAAAGCAGCACAGGGTTTATTATGCCCTTTAACACAGTGCTACTTTTACTTTCATTAATTTAGAATTTAAGTAAAACACTCAGAATTCTTCACTTAACTCAATGAATCACATGTATATTTTTATCTTATACCGCGTTTACAGATACATATATTTTCGACATTGGGATTATTATGCCCCAGCAATATGGTTACACTATTCACACATTTCTTTTTTTTCACTATGATATGATTTTTACAAATCTTTGTCTAGTTCTAGCAGATACAATTATGTAATTGGTCTTGTAATTTTTGTTTTACCAACGCAACCCTTCACAGCTGGAAAATGATTATCCTTTCCAGTGTATACGTCAATTATTCATCCAAACAGCCAACGACCTCTTGGTGTATCTGGTGATATAACCAAAACTACATTTCCTGGTTTCAGTTCTCTTTTTTTTTTGGAACAAATTTGTTCTGTTGTTAAGTCCTGGCACCGATTGCACACATGTTCCTGAATGCGGCATCATTTTAACAGAATAACCTGTTGTATCCAGTGAATCAGGTGTGAATAATCTGTCAATTTCTTCATGTAAGAAATGATTTGGTGTTAATGGTAGGCCATCCAATGGATTAGCAGAATGGTAAATTAAAGGTCAAGAGTTAACAAGTGCTTCAGCACCTGTGAAAGCTGTCATTAGTTCCTCGTCAGTAATGTCAGCTTTGCCAAGTATAGCTGAACTGCCCGTTTTGCTGCTTTTATCATTGTTTAATGAACTCAATTGAAATGTGGCAATCCCTTTATTGGCTGTAGATTCCACTGCTGGAATTTGGTCTGGATCTCGCTGATTTACAAGTTCTGTCAGTTCTCTGTCAGCACCATCAGAATTTGTACCATTGTCAAATAATACAATATAATATAATGTTGGTAATCCTCTTCTATTAACCATGACCTTGTATCCAGACCAAATGCAACTTCTAAATGAACTGCTCTGCCATTAAGCACATAAATAAGCACAAATAACGTTTTTCTTGTTGTTTGCCCCTGCCTTGAATGGGAACAAGTGGTCCACCAGTCTACAGCAATGCGACTTCAATTTTTTAGTGGTAAAGTGACTCTAAAATCTGGGAGTGGAGCCATAATCTGTAATGCCACTGTTGCTTTTCACCTTCTACACTCCATACACTGAAATCTCAAATTTCCTCGTGACCACAAATTAATCCAATACTTTGACAATTCAGCAAGTGTATGTACCAGCGGTGTGATGAACTTTTTTTGATAGTATTTAACTGAGTTTTGTTATCCAATTCTGGCCCTTTATCTGAGTTGAACATGTCTCTCCTTTGAAACCTGCTCTATTTTTAATCTTTAAAACCATTTATTATTTAAAACTATCAACTGTTTTATATTAACTTTCTCGTCAGTGACACATGTCAGTTTAGGTCTTCAGCAGGGTTTTTGACTTAATGATAGATAGATATCTCCCTCAAAAACTGGTATTAACACCCTCTTTAACTGTTTCCATAGGTCATCAGCTAATTTCTTGTTCTTTTCTGTATCATATTTGAAACTTTAATGTCCCTGGGTTTCACACTACCAGTTTTGCTGCTTTTCACTCTACCTATTTCTGAACACATTCTCCTATAATATTTTAACATTTCATCATACTGCTCTTCTGTAATGTTAACTTCTATTACTTTAATCATTTCATCAGTCCTATCAGACACTTTACAAAAAATTGACATATCGTCGATAGTTTCAATGGCCTCATCAATTGTCATCTATAATTCTCCTTGCAGCTTTCCTCCTAGACTTTCTTATCTTTAATTTCTCCATTTAAGCTTCAGTTTCATGATTTTTATACGCTGACGTTAACTAAATATGTAAATATGATTCAGACATTGTTACTGTATTTCTATTTTTCTGTTTATGTGTTTTACTTTGATTTACTACTCTGCATTCATTTAGTTTTAGCGTTGTAATTTACAACATAATTCTATATATTAACACTTCAAACCTTGCACTGCTACCAATTAATGTTCCAATGGCGATGGGACGATGGAAGTGATCGAACAATGACGATGGAAATGACGATTACTTCTTGTTTTATTTTCTCCGAATACACGAAGACGATAAATGGTTGATGGGTTATCAAGGGAAACAACTCTGTTCAAATAACAAAGGGAAGTAACCCTAAACTACTCAAAATACACTATAGAATATATCTAATTCTTTACCTGAGTCTGAACCTGAGCAAGGGATTATATAGACAAGGAAAGGTAAACTGGTTTATGAACGCTCGCGAATTCATGCAAAATTTTATAATATCTCGTTTTCAGTTATCTTAACTTCCATTCATCTCAGGAACACAAATCAAAATTCTTACATTGCAGAATGAAATTATCATCAAAACAATACCTTTCCCAGTAATTTGTGTTAAACTTTTTTGAAATACATTTGATTACAAAATGTGTAGATATACTGCAGCTAAACTAACGACAATTTAAGAGACATTTTCCTTCAAACCTCAATATCTTTAATGCAAGATCAACTGTGTAGTACAGCTTTCCCTATCTGTATCCGCCTGTGGAATCAGCTGTCGGATCGCATAGCCACTGTCCAGACCATAGAGGGCTTCATATCCGGCCTGGCCACTCACCAGTAGTCGACCCCATCCGCACTTTTATCGGTTTTTTAATTCTTAACATCACAACGGCTTTGTATATACACCAGGTGCGTTTATGCCTCAGAGTGGACCGTGCACTTTATCAGGAAGAAGAAGAAGGGGATTTTGCGTGATCGACACATGTTTAAACATTTAAGATTACATATAACTTACAGTTTATGTACAGAAATCAGTCGCCTGTGAAGTATGAATTATTAATTTGCCGAATTATTGATTCTTCGTGAGCTACTGTATTAACATTTAGTCGGGCGGTGCCAGTATCCTATCCTTCTATACAAGTCCTTGACCTGAGCAAGCAGGTAAATACCTGTCTGTATTGACCATAGGCCAGAATGTTCAGGACCCCATGAAGAGTTGTTATGGATCATCTGTTAGCTCTCAGTGGCATAAAACATATATTATATTAAATATTCAATCGTTCAATCAATCGACCAACAATTCGTTGTAAGAATAATCTTAATAAACAATAAGAACAGTTTTAAAAACATATAAAATAATTAATAAATCTTGACTTCTTAATTAAGTTTCAACTAAAATTCTATATAAAAAAGTCTGAAAACCGGAAAGGCTCATGTCATGACACATCTTGTGTCATCTGTTTTACGTCTTCCTTTGGTGCACTTTCTTCACATGGATATTGCTCATGTATGTGAAACTATACAAAAAAAAAAAAAACAATCACAAATTTAAGATTGTCTGCATTATCAAAAATAGTGACATTCTTAAAATTCTGAAGAACAGCTCTGACATCAGTTTTTTTTAAATTCTTAAATAGAAATAATTTCGAAAAAAGTTCTATCACAGTTGTAGTACAAATGGTGTCCCAGGGTTGTAATCATCTTCGGGTCGCATGTGACTATAGTAGAAATAGAAAATAATATGATAATTTTTAATTGAAATGGATCTGATAATTGCCTTATTTTTTAAACTGAGGCTATTTGAGAGCCTTCACATATTTGTATTTCCCGTTGTTTTGTTATTACTAAACCAAAAGAGAGGACCAACTTTTACACCAATCCAATGGGCGAGCTTGACAAAGCATTACAAACAATGCTACATCATTGGCAGTCAGTGTGTAGTTGGCAGCGTTTATAAGTTAATAATGTTACATTTTTTTGCATTCAAATCCTGCAGTTTTGCCGGATACCTTACCTTTATCCCAATAATAACATGGATGGGACAAAATCGTTTTAATTTAGCAGTGGACTATTTATCACTGCAAGTATGCAACTATCCAACAAAACAGTTTACTGTTTTTCAGTTTTATTTTTTATGTTCACTATTACATGTGGTCATAATTAAAATATGTTTTTTTACCAATGCTTCTACTGAAATTTCTGTAACCGAAAAATGTTTTATTTATTTTGAATGCAATATTGTTGTTTATTTCAAGAATTATGTCAATTTTTTGTTAAAAATAACAATAAAATGAAAAAAATCTGGAAAGAAAAAACACCAGCTATCTGTGTCTATATATAAGCACCGTAAACACAGCTACCTGTGTCTATATATAAGCACCGTAAACACCAGCTACCTACATCTATATATAAGCACCGTAAACACCAGCTTTCTATGTCTATATATAAGCACCGTAAACCAACAACTTTTTAAGGATGGTCTCATTGATTCATTTGATCATCATTGGACAAAGTCAAGATGATAGTTACAGATACTCAGATGATCATGTATTAAAGTGTCCAGGCGCTTGTTTCATTGTTTCACCAGCAAGTATATACGTCAATAGTTCAAACTTAAATCTAAGTTAAGCAGCCAGGTGATCATGATTTTAGACTGGTGCCAGTAAAACTGCATATTGTTTAATTGCAAAAGTAGAAACGTCCCTCTTTTATTATAAGCGATGTAGCTCTGTCTGTGTTTGTGTTACATGTCCAATGTACATGTATTTTTCACCCTGGCGATGTTGAGAATAAGATCATGTGGAGTTTACCTCATAAACACTATGTATATAGCGCTAGTGCCCAGAACATTCATTTCCTCTTTTTCCGGTCGACAGCTTTTTTTCAGTCCATGGTCATACGATTCTTGCAATGGAGGTCAATTTGAAGATTAATTCATTTTTTCCCCAGTTTTCAACATGCCCCGGATTTCTGAAAACGGGCGCAATTGGGATGATAAAAGGTGGGACGACGGCTACGGAGGTCGCGAGTCAGTTCGGGTGCTGTCGCAAAACGATTGAGCGACTTAAGGGACGTTACCGACATACCAGGCTTCTGTTTCACCAACAAACTTAAGACCATACTTAGCGATTAAAAAACTTAAATTTAAGTTTTGCTACCTTAAGTTTTCTTAAGTATGCTAAACCTGTTTCACCAACGTAAATCCGATACTTAAAAACTTAACGTTAAGTAAAATACTTAAGAATTTAAGTCGACGTCAAAGCCAACTTAAATTCACGTGCAAAAACTTAAATAAATAAATCAAGATGGCGGACGTTATCCGTAGACGGCGTCGTCGCCAGAGAGTAAGGCACCGCCATAGATTAGTTTTACCAAGACCCGTGTTAAATGAGGAATACAACGATGTTGATTTTTTTTCTAGATATAGATTCCGCCAGAACACTGTTCATTTTTTAGTTGGAATCTTCGGTGCGTTTTTAACATTTGCCAACATTCGCAATGAGCCTCTTTCACCATTTTTACAAATTTGCATTACGTTGAGGTACCTGTCAGGTGCAGGAATCCAGCAAATAGTTGCGGATAGTCTTGATGTGTCCAAGGCCACTGTGTGCCGGTGTATTGGCGAGTGGTAACTTTGCTAGTCAACCCCAACTTTGCAGGCAAAATCATCACTTTTCCAAGAGGTCGACAGCAACTGGAGGAAGTGAAACAAGGGTTTTACAGGCTTGCTAGTAAGTGGTTTTCCCCAGTATTTTGCTTACAACTATTTTACTTTGTACGTAATATGACACTTGTGTGACGTAGCCATGACGCTGGTTGTTAAAGGAAGATGCTATTTATCAAGAAGGTTCCCCTGTCACTGTGCATGATCAATATTTTTTCATATTCGCAATATCTCTCCTGCGAATATGAAAAACTCAAACCTCCATTTTTGGAGAGTATTGAACCTTCTTGACGTTGATCTGTTTATATTACATTTTTCTGCATTGTGAAGGAAAAATGATATTCTCTTGACGAATATACAGTATATTTTTCTATATTGTGAAGGAGAAATAACATTTAGACATTGATTGGTAGGTGTTTTTCGATCAGAATTCTGTAAATATCATAATAATGTGACTTTAAAATTTGGTTTTACCAGTGGGAGTTTGTTATTTTTAGGTTTTTATTATTACCGAAAGCATTAACATTTCGTGTTTACTGTCCATCTTGAATTTTAGCGGCAAATAGAAAAATCCGAGGATTCCGAATGTTCCAAGTTGATCATGCGCAGTGAAAGGGAACCTTCTTGATATTTAGCCTCTTGCTAAGTACTGGTTCTACCAAGGCAGTCTCCGAGCGTAATTTGTCTTAGTTGTAAACTGGTACCAAGTTAAGTTTCACAATAGTAGTAAAATTAAAAAGTTTAAACTTAACTCTCGTTTACATTTACGTGTTCGACTTAAACAAAACATAAACTAAGAGTATCACACGTATCGGGGTTTACATCCAACCACTAATTCCGTATAAAAGACATTATTATTACCGAAAGCATTAACATTTCGTGTTTACTGTCCATCTTGAATTTTAGCGGTAAATAGAAAAATCCGAGGATTCCGAATGTTCCAAGTTGATCATGCGCAGTGAAAGGGAACCTTCTTGATATTTAGCCTCTTCCGTTGTTAAACTGGAAAAGTTCGCTCCACACGTAAATTACACGAGTTCTTCTATATAATATAGTGGTATTGTATTTTGGATTGCCCATGAAAATTAGTATTCGATAATATTAACAAAGAACTTGCTATATTTATACGTTTTTGTTTTATTTGTTGATATCAAAATGTTCTTTTTAACTGACCTATTATCATTGTTTATTGTTACAACTGTGACCATGATGAAATAAGATTAATTGTTATTGCTGTTATTGATAAGACCAAAACCAGACCAAACATTTCCCATGACATTCCTAGTATGTAAAAATTAATTTAAATTATTGTTTTTAAGACTTAAAAATTGTAACAACTTGTTTTACTATCGAAGTAGATCTAAAATAAATCGGTTTAAACCCGGAATAAATAAGTTTTAAAACTAAGTATCAATTCATGCATGATTTTATTTGCATAGTACATATTCATCCATAATTAGGTACGACTGCTACGATATTAGTATAATAATTACGTAATCAATTCAACAACGAAATAAAAAAACAACATAAACATGCATGCAACGGCACACAGCAAACAGATATATAAAAAGTTTTTATACATTTCAAATTTTTATTGTTTTCAGAATGTATCATATGAAAACGTCATATTTTTATTTACAATAATGGATAAAAAATAAATAAGAATAAGTAAAAGAAGGACCCGAGATTGATATTAACCACAACTGAACAATACTTGTACAACTCGAATGTGACAATATGATGATAATAATAATCAATAATAGTTTTAGTAGCGCGGATATTTTACCTAACCGCCGGAAGTTTATGTCAAGCAGGTGGTTACAGAATTCTCACATGGGGAGAAAAATTGTCACACAATAATTGGTTTTATGAAGTTTTAGCAATATTTATAGCTACCAGTAAATTGGTAAGAGTGAACTTTGTAAGTGATACATACAATGCATGTATGATGACAAATGGTTCTCCTCTAGTATTTAGTTGGAGAATCGTCTGACATGTCGGGATTTGTGTTCACGCAATGTGAATGGTGTCGGCCCACTATAGTAAAAAATAAAAGTTTGAAGTCGTGTCAACAGTCATTCATAGAGATACCCAAATGAAACAAGTGGAACTTGCATTCTACTGTTCGTCAACTTCAGCACTACCAAAATATGGTGAAAATTAGTGTGTTTCATTTTTTCAGCTCGGTGTGTAGAAAGTGAAAGTAGACTTCAAAAAACATGTATTCATACCCCAATTTCAAAGTATCATTATGTTTTCTAATTCATAATTCAAACATGATAATGCTTTCAAAATGTTCAAAATACATCAATAATGATGCCATTCAAATAAATAAACGAGCATTAAAATATGGAAAATGCATTTTTAAAGAAGAAACAATGACTATTTATAACTGCTATTATACGACTACCGCATAGAAGCACTGCCTTGTCCAATGGTGCATTGTCTAATACCCATGTTAATAGTGACCTCATCATGGATAATAAACAATTGGTTTATGTGTGCTTCTAGTATTGGCATTTACATGCTTCTCCATAGGCCATCTCAGCATATGGGCACCCCTAGTGCTTGAAATTCAGAATTGGTATGCCTCAAACGCTTGAAAATGTTCCTGGAATGACCTTTGAGTGTACATGCTCTGACTCCAGTGCCTGAACTTACAAACTCAGTGTACATGTTTTATCATTAGTATTATTGGTGGATAAAAAATAATGAAGTGGAATTAAATGTGTTTTTTTTCATAAAATTATCATTACCATTAGTAAAATTATTTTGCTAGAATTATTATCACTGCTAGGAAATGTTATTTTGCAAAGCCACTATCATTGCCAAGAGTTATAGGACATATAACTGGGCGATACAACACACCGAAGTAGTGTTGTATACTTAACAACCCATGTCCCCAATCGAGTTCAAGTGAACTTTTACTTTTAACAAGTCCATCATAAACAGTGATTACATATGGAATATATGCAGCCAGTCTGGACTCGAATTCGGGGCATTTTGTTTACAGGGCAAATGCTCTACCGACTGAGCCAAGCAGACTGCTTACAGATGTTTCTCTCGTTACAAGTTCTGCACATACATTCTCCACTGGCCATCTCAGCATATGGGCACCCCAGTGCTTGAACTTACAGACTCAGTGTGCATGTTTTATCATTAGTATTATTGGTAGATTCACTAGATTGTATATAAAAAAATAATTAATGAAGAAGACAATTTGTTATAATATTTGCCTGATACATTGTTATTGGACATGAAAACATCACAACACTCTTACGCATTCACACGCTGCACCACGGTATCCCAGGCACTGTCCTTGGCGACAACACCCCTGTCTGCACCGAAAAAATTGCCAAAGAGTGTGTCATACTTTTGTATGACACCTTCTACCAAGGCAATTTCTTCACTTATAGTAAAATTCGGCTTCCTTTGCCGTTTCACAGACACAACGGACTCGGATACTGGATCCATTGCAGGAGTTGTTGTCGTCTGCAGTGATATCTCCTTGTTGAAGAGCTTCAAAACGGCCGGTTACCGCAACTTTTACCTATTTTTTTATTTACTTCTGGTCTGTAAATTAACGTTGGACCAGTCAGTTTCAGAACAAAATAAACGTATTCGTTTTCGTTTAAAAATAAATCTTTAAAATTGTTGCAACAAACTTAGCGGAATACTTAGTTAAGTTTTTAAATACTTAAGTTTTAAATGTTTGTGAAACAGGTTTTGGGTAAGTTTAGTAAACTTACTTAGTTAAGTTTGATTTTAAGTTTAGAATCTAAACTTAACTAAGATGTTGGTGAAACAGAAGCCTGGACTGTTTACGGTCTGCAGTGACCTGGTAAACCCAGAGACGTTGCGGAACCGACCATTACTTCACGTTGACGCACTAACGTCAGCGTCGGTTGCCAACCACCTTCACTGCTGGGCGGCATGGTGTCTCGACACAGTCTTGATAATCGTCTGCGTCGTAACTTCCAACCAATCAGAGCACGGCACTGGTCAAATAATGATCCGACGTCACCGCACTGCCACACTTTTATGGGCGTGACGTCATCTGGATTGGAGAATGGCAGACCAGGTTCACCGGGCAGTACTTAGCACAGATCAATGTTTTCAGGTGGCCGGTAGTTTCCCCTGCTTCATACCAAATTGAGAATATCTGGGTCATAAAAAAGTCTTGTGCAGCGAGAATCGTGGAATTTGTCAAATGCATTGTTTTGCGTTATGGTTTTACGTCGAGGTGCCGTCAAATTATTGCTTTCTGGAAAATGTTTCTTAAATAGGGAGTGACGTTTCTTTGTTTGCTCAGTATAGTACATGTAATATATAAATAACAAAAGAAGGCACCATCGCTGTATAGTAGCTGAATTTTTTTTAAAAGCGAAGCTAAACACCATAAAACAAACAAAATATAACTATGTAAGCAAACTTTTAATTTAAACGTTTTCGTATTCTAACATGAAAAAAAAAAGAAAAAGAAAATTATCACAAAATGCAAATGTTCAAGTTGTATAATGCTATCAGTGAAAAAAACACTTATTTTATTTCCTTTACTAATATGTGCATACAATCAATGTCCTTTGGGTATGCCATGGCTAATGCGAGATCCAGAAGGGGTTGCATATGCTTTTGATAAAAAAAACTATTTTGAGGATGATATTTAGTAATTTTATATGGAAACACTTAACTTACAGTTTGTTAATATTGAATATAAATTATCCCAGTGATTAGTGGTAAAGGTTTTTGTTCAAATCAATATTTTGCCAGAATTTTATTTCATTTGAAGTGCTTTTTTATCATATAGATCTTGATTAAAACTATATGGAGTCATATAAATATAAAGATTAGATATTACAAGTTTGATTTGTTTAAAATGATATTAATCTGGTCTGATATATTCTCTTTATTTCCTCCCTTAAGGAGATTATGAGAGAGAGAGAGAGAGAGGGATATTGAGTTATACATTAATTCAATTTTACACGAATGACATTTTCCCCACATATATTCATGTGTATAGCAAAGTAACTGTGCATACAAACAGATAAGCTTTCTATTTTTACTATTTCTTTAACATGTGCTGGATTTTTTTAATAAATTCTTTATCTTAAAAGTTTGGTTAACTTCATGCATTTCTCAACCAATCTGATTGCTATTCGGAGAAAATGTTTGTGAACCTTCTTACTTGATAATGATAGTAATCTTTGACTAATTAACTTTTGCACTTTAGTCTCATTTGTACCGTTATTGAGTTCATTTATGACAGAATAGCCAAATTGTGATATTATGATTCTGTAGACATTTTGTCGCAATATTGATGAGTGTGAACAATCAAACAACATGTGAAAAAATAGCATTACAAATCATTATTCCGCAGAAATGACACAGATATTGGTGTCTATTTTCAGACATTTGACATGTCCACAATTTACTCACTGTGTGTGCACAAGCTTGTGTTTCTGGGTCAGTACTGCAATATCAGATTAATGCATGTTCAATGTTAGTGTGTAAGAATTTAAATCTGCTAAAATTATCATCGCTTTACAGACGAGAACGCCAAGATTCGGTTTCGAATCTATGTACGTTAATGGATTTCCATTCGATTTTATTTGGGAACGAACCATGCTGTATGTTTCTGATAAGATGGTGAGAAATGGAGAGGCGCGCATTGAAGATTTGCTTTACAAGTAATATATTGGGCATATTGCATAAACTTCCAAGAAAATTTAACTTTTGCTTGTCAATTTGAGACTGCACAGGTTCCCAGCTTAGCATACTCAAACAAATATCCATTCGGGTTCGAATTTCAAAGTTTTGTACCTTTTTCTTAAGAATCTTTCTATCCATTATAATCTTGTTTGGTCAAGTTATCCCAGAGCACGGCTCCAAACAGTAGTCTAGGTATACACATTGTCGATATATGTGATGTTGAACGAATTGGGTTTAGATACTTCGGGTCATGTTTAAAGGGATTATATTGGCAAGTAACACAAAACGCTGGTAATCAAGACTTTTCCTGTATGTAGTGTGCACAAAACAATGCTTATGTATTGACGTATAACCTTTATTTACTTGAAAGTTATCAAATTAACAGTAATTGAATATTGGCCAAAATTTTAATACGTCCTGCAATAAAGTATTGTGCAATGTTTACACAAAGCCTCGAAAACGAGATCGGGAACGAGTCTTCACGATGTTATCCGATGATTGATCGAAAACCCGAAAGCGGTTCGTTGAAAACAAAAACAAAAACATGGCTTCAGAAACCCGATGTTTGTTATAAAGAGGTTATGCAATTAGATACTTTAGACGCGTTTATCTCTTAGTTATAAGTGTATCTTCATGCTGGGCGTGTGTATTTAGGACAGGGAATTGACGTTAATATGCCAATATAATCCCTTTACACATATATTCATGTAAAATAATAACATACATATACATATGGTTCCTTGTGTTGATTACATCTTTATAGTGTATTGTAGCACACTTTTCTATATGAAAAGGACTCCAGGTTCAAGTCCTGGTGGAGACCTCAGCACTTTTAACCATTGTACAACATAAACACTTAAGGTCTAGTTTAAACAATATTTATTTGTTTTCAACATATTACATATAAATATATTCAAATATACAGCGATACATAACAATAGAATTTAGAAGAAAGCTATTTCTAGCTTATACAAAGTCTCTCTTCTGAATATCTTGCAAGAACTATACAATGGTGTTACAAATGCAATGAAAACAAATTTATTACTAGACAAACGGATTATAAGCAGCGCTTGAAATGAAAATAATAAATATGTGCAAGTATCTTGATCGTTGGGAATACAGATGTAGCTGATTGGGTATGTATATAGGCTGCGGTGTATGCGACGCTTCAACTACTGAGAGTTGTGTATACTAGCATTGAACAATAATTGCCGTATATAACTTAAATTATTTTAAAAAAGAAAAAAAAAGTATGTGAGTAGAAATAAAGTGGAAAGGGTAGATAAAGTAGATAGACAGAAACAGGAAAAGAGAGGTGTGATCACAAAATGCATAAAATTAAGGTCTCACTACACAGTGGAATTTTGTTCTTTGTTCTATATAAAATAAAGTCTAGGATTTCAATGGTAAAAAAAGAATTCCACATAGAATAGTTTTTAAAGTGTTTTTTTTTTCATAGCAGGAATGTATACCCACATAAAAATGCACACTAACTGGTAGGTTGTCCACTTTGATTTTATTTTAAAGTGGGTGCAGTGACACCCTGAGCTTTTTTGAAAAAAGAAGTCCTCAAATACTCATAAATACATGCATATGTTGAAATCTTATAAAAAGTCACTTTTTTAACATCAGTGATGTCTTATTGCAGTATATGCTATGCCAACTTTTGCTCTACTCATCTGCAGCAAGAAATTACAACCACTATGAACCATTTTGATAATATTGCATAACCAAAGTACATAGGCCTTTTTTTAAGCGTAAGAATCTTGTTACCGTGGCAAAAAAGGGGCGTAACTGTGTAGTGAGACGTTAATTATGTCAGCCAGAACTATAACATGGATGCTATTGTAGTATACATACTGCACAGAAAATGAACTAGCCTAATGATTTTCATCAACTGTCATGAAAACTCCAAAATTGTTCTGATTCCAGAAATAAACACGCCCCAACTTACTAAACATTGTTATTACCTTCATTTCATTATTTCAAAATAAATTTGCAAAATACAGTCAGAAGCCTTCAACAGTTATCCTTAGTTGGGATTGAACAGACATCTTCCATCTTAAAGATGGATGTACTTCATTGTACTATAAGGATGCGTTTTGAAGCTATATTACATCACTGCACACTAATTATGAATATAATCCTGTTTTCACTGGTTGCTAAAATAACATAATTTGTTGAGGAACTTGTTTTATTTAATTTCATATGATATATAAAATATGCATTTGGAATATATATACATTTTACTTTACAATTGCTAATTGTTTTAATTAATTTCATATAATTATATAAATTATGTATTTGGAATATACTTCATTTTTTTTACAATTGCTAATTGTTTTAATTAATTTCATATGATTATATAAAATAAGTATTTGGAATATACTTAATTATTATTTTACAATTGCTAATGATTTTATAAATTTCATATGAATATATATATAATTTATATTTGGAATAAACTTAAATTTGATTTTACAATGATGAATGTTTGAATTAAATTTATATAATTATATACAATAATTATTTAGGATATAATTAATTTTTTTATTTACAATTGCTAATTTTGTTAATTAATTTCATATAATTTTATAAAGTATATATTTGGAATATACGCAAATGTTACTTAACAATTTCTAATTCTTTTAATTAATTTCATATGCATATATCAAATATGCATTTGGATATACTTAAATTTTATTTTATAATTGCTAATTGTTTCATTTAATTTCATATGGTTATAAAAAATATGCATTTGGATATACTTAAATTTTATTTTACAATTGGTAATTGTTTTATTTAATTTCATATGAATATATCAAATATGTATTTGGAATATGCTAAATTTTTATTTTACAATAATTGATAATTGTTTTAGTTAATTTCATATAATTGTATAAAATATGTATTTGGAATATACTTTACTTCTATTTTGTAATTGGTAATTGTTTTATTTAATTTCATATAATTGTATAAAATATGTATTTGTAATATACTTTACTTCTTTTTTGTAATTGGTAATTGTTTTATTTAATTTCATATAATTATAAAAAATATGTATATGGAATATTCTTGATTTTTATTTTACAATTGCTAATTGGTTTAATTAATTTCATATGATTATATCAAATATTTATTTGGAATATACTTTACTTCTATTTTGTAATTGGTAATTGTTTTATTTAATTTCACATAATTATAAAAAATATGTATATGGAATATTCTTGATTTTTATTTTACAATTGCTAATTGGTTTAATTAATTGCATATAAATACATAAAATATAATTTGGGGATATACTTAATTTTTATTGATAATTTTGTGAAGTAATTTCATATGATTATGTAAAATATATCTTTGGAATAGACTTAAATTTTATTTTACAATTGCTAATTTTGTTAATTAATTTCATATAATTTTATAAAATATATATTTTGAATATACATGGATTTTACTTTACAATTTCTAATTGTTTTAATTAATTTCATATGCATATATTAAATATGCATTTGGATATAATTGAATTTTATTTTATAATCACTAATTGTTTTATTTAATTTCATATGATTATATAAAATATGTATTTGGAATATACTTTAAATTTATTTTGTAATTGCTAATTGTTTCATGTAATTTTATATGAATATAAAAATATGCTTTTGGCTGTACTTAAATTCTATTTTGTAATTGGTAATTGTTTTATTTAATTTCATATGAATATATCAAATATATATTTGGGCTATACTTAAATTTTATTTTACAATTGCTTATTGTTTTATTTAATTTCATATCAGTATATAAAATATGTATTTGGAATATACTTAAATTTTATTTTACAATTGCTTATTGTTTTATTTAATTTCATATCATTATATAAAATATGTAATTGGAATATACTTAAATTTTATTTTATAATTGCTAATTGTTTCATTTAATTGCATATGAATATATCAAATATGTATTTGGCTATACTTAAATTTTATTTTACAATTGCTTATTGTTTTATTTAATTTCATATCATTATATAAAATATGTAATTGGAATATACTTAAATTTTATTTTACAATTGCTTATTGTTTTATTTAATTACATATCATTATATAAAATATGTAATTGGAATATACTTAAATTTTATTTTATAATTGCTAATTGTTTCATTTAATTTTATATGATGATAAAAAATATTCAATTGGATATACTTAAATTTTTATCTTGTAATTGGTAATTGATAATTATTTTATTTAATTTCATATGAATATATCAAATATGTATTTGGGCTATACTTAAATTTTATTTAACAATTTCTAATTGTTTTATTTAATTTAATCTGATAATATAAAATATGTATTTCGATTATACTTAAATTTTATTTTACAATTGTTTACTGTTTTATTTAATTTAATATGATTATGAAAAATTTGTTTTTCGGATATACTTAAATTTTATTTTACAACTGCTGTTTTATTTAATTTCATATGATTATAAAAATATGTATTTAGGATATATCTAAATTTTATTATATAATTGCTTATTGTTTTAAATATTTGCATATAATTATATAAAATATGTTTTGGGGATGTACTGAATTTTTATTTTACAATTGCTTATTGTGTGATTTAATTCATATGATTATGTAAATTATATATTTGGAATAGACTTAAATTTTATTTTACAATTGTTAATTTTGTTAATTAATTTCACATAATTTATAAAATATATATTTGGAAATATACATAAAAATTACTTTACAATTTCTAATTGTTTTAATTAATTTCATATGCATATATCAAATATGCATTTGGATATGCTTAAATTTTATTTTACGATTGCTAACTGTTTCAATTAATTTCATATGATTATATGAAATATTCATTTGGAATATTTTGTTTAACAATTGCTTATTGTTTTAATTAATTGCATATACTAATATAGAATATATTTTGGAGATATACTGATTTTTTATTAATTAATTTTATATGATCATATATGTAAAATATATATTTGGAATAGATTTAAATTTTATTTGACAATTGCTAATTTTGTTAATCAATTTCATATAATTTGATAAAATATATATTTGGAATATACATAAATTTTTCTTTTCAATTTCTAATTGTTTTAATTAATCTCATATGCGTATATCAAAAATGCATTTGGATACACTTAAATTTTGTTTTACGATTGTTAATTGTGTTAATTAGTTTCATATGCTTATATAAATATGTATTGCGAATATACTTAATTATTAGTTTACAGCTGTCAATTGTTTTAATCAATTTCATACGATTATATAAAATATTTATTTGGAATATACTTAATTTTTATTAATTTTTATTTTACAATTGCTAATTGGGTTAATTAATTTCATATAATTATATGAAATTTATGTTTGGAATATAATAAAATTTTGTTTTATAATTCCTAATTGTTTTAATCAATATCATATCATTATATAAAATAGTATTTTGAATCAACTTAATTTTTATTTTGCAATTGCTAATTAACAAATATTATTATATAAAAAATATAATTGGAAAGTAAGTAAATTATATTTTACAATTGCCATTACAATTTATCAAGTTTAACAGGCACATATGGACACATATTGGTGATAAATCATTTGAATATCAGGTGTGCAATAAGAAGTTTACACGTTCATCATTTGTAATAGACACATGCGGATACATGCTGGTGATTAACCATTTGGGTACCAAGTGTGTAATAAGAAGTTTACACAGTCGTCATCTCTAAACAGAAACAGGCATATGTGGATACATACTAGTGATAAACCGTTGGAGGGTCAAGTTTGTAATAAGAAGTTTACACAGTCGTCATCTCTAAACAGTCACATGCGGATACATACAGATGATAAACCATTAGAGTGTCAGGTATGTAATTAGAAATTTACATAATCGTCACATATCAACACTCACATTCGGATACATACAGGTGATAAACCATTTGAGTACCAGGTGTGTTATAAGAAGTTTACACGTTCGTCCAATCTAAGCAGTCATATGTGGATACATACTGGTGATAAACCATTTGAGTGTCAAGTGTGTAATAAAAAGTCACACGTTTGTCATCAATATACAGACATATGCGGATACATACTGGTGATTAACCATTTGAGTGTCAAGTGTGTAATAAGATGTTTACACGTTTCACATCTCTAAACAGACATATGTGGATACATACTGGTGATAAACCATTTGAGTGTCAGGTTTGTGGTAAACGTTTACACGTTCGTCATCTCTAAACGGACATATGCGGATACATACTGACGGTAAACCATTTGAGTGTCAGATTTGTAATAAGAAGTTTACAAGTTCGTCATTTCTAAACAGACATTTGCGGATATTTACTGGTGATAAACTATTTGAGTGTCAAGTGTGTAATAAGAAGTTTACACATTTGTCATCTCTAACCAATCACATGCGAATACATACTGGTGATAAACCGTTTAAGTGTCAGCTGTGTAATAAGAAGTTTACACAATTGTCACGTCTAAGCAGTCACATGCGGATACATACATATGATAAACCATTTGTAGGTCAAATGAGTAATAAAAAGTTCACACATTTTTCAAGTTTAACAAGCGCATACAGACACATACGGGTGATAAACCATTTGAACATCAGGTGTATAATAAGAGGTTTACACATTCGCTATATCTAGTCACATGTGTATATACACTGGTGATAAACCATTTGAGTGTCAGGTGTGTAATATGAAGATTAAATGTTCGTCATATCTAAGCAGTCACATGCGGATACATACAGGTGATAAACCATTTGAATGTCAGCTATGTAATAATAGGTTTACATAATCGTAATATCGCAATAGACATGTGCGGATACATACGGATGGTAAACCATTTGAGTGGCAAGTGTGTGATAAGAAGTTTACATCTTTGTCACATCTAAACAGCACATCGGTTAAATGTTAGAATGTATCACATAGTGTACGGTTCATAAACCCATGACACAATTTTTATATCACGTCCGATTAATTGCTCGATTGTTTTTCCGTATAACTCGGCTCTCATACGTATATTGCCGAAGTACTTTCCGACTTGCCTGAAAACATAAATGACGTCGATTTGCTATGGTTAAATAACGTTATTTTGAGGCGTTATATCATATGATTTTCCCTGAATTATGTGATAAAACGATTCTTACATTCGTGCTCATTTATTATTGAATTTGGGAAAATGATGTAATGCTCGGCAGAACTTCGCATAATATATATTTCCAACTCGTTCAATAAATCCAATAATTAATAAGCACTCATGTTAGAATGTAGCGTAAGTTTTGGGATGCATGCCTCTTGGCCGACCGTCTGCTATCCAGTTTTGACGCGCGTCTTTGTGCATTATGGGAAGATTCAAGTTCCGGTGTCCAATACGGTTTAGCGTGACGGTTATATTTTGTTCTTGGGAGGGAGCTATTGCTACAGAGCATGTAAGTTTTACTTTATAACTACACATTGAGTCTATATTATCCGTGCACGTGCTTTGTAGTAAAGTTGCAAGTTTTGACTGATATGATTTTATATCTGCATCTGTAACTTTGTGTCAGGCAAAACTCAAATTAGGGATTTTTATGTGTGTTTACAATACTGTCGTTCTGATCGTTGCGAAAATAGGCAAATGATCAGATACAAAATACATATCATCGTATAAGATTTTAACAGAGATAACCATATCTATATCGTTCTTGTACATTACAACGTGATTTAACATTGTTTCCGTGGTTGTATATGTGTAAGATGGTCCTGAGCATTTTGTTTTTCATGAGAAAATTTGTTAAAGACGAATCTCACGAAGTATTTTTGTTTACTGGGTGTGCAATACTTTCTCCATTCAAGTCACCAAAAATTACAACTATGCCATGTTTTGAGTATGAATCACATATGGCTTGCAGCGTATTAGGCAGTCAGTATATTGTTCGTGTGGGTAATTTGAAGACGGCAATTATATAAAAAATGCAAAAATTCTAGCATAATTGTTACAGAATACATGTATTTCAATACCTATGAAACGTTCATCTGTGATCTCGTCCATTTTCCTAAGTGCAAATTCAAGGGATGATTTATACATCATTGATACACCGCCTTTTCCACATTTTAGGCTACCAAATATATCAAAGTCGCTATTACACAAAGTTTTATTGTTGTAATTTATATTAATTGTGTCCATAAAATATTTAGAATGATCGAATAGTTATGCTCAGTGAAGAAAGCAATATCAATACATGTATTTTCTAATACTAACAATTTTGATAAACTAGCCGCAGACGACATTGTACCTCTGACATTCCAAGTTACTAAGCGCAGTTCAGATTTTTTTCTCGTTCTTGTAAATATTCGTAAAGACCCGCGTCTGTGGAGTATGTTGCTATTCCACCGATGTTTTACGTTTTAATACGACCTCGATATTTCCCCTTAAACGCTTTTGTCATGTTTTCTTGTGTGAATTCTTGCAATTGCTTTCTCGTTGATGAGATTACGGTTTCTATTTTGTTGTTAATTTCATTTTGAGGTTTTACTTGGCTTTCTATATTTGATTTGTTCTTATTTTCTGGCCCCATGAGTCGTTTCCATCTTTAGTTAACTTGTTAAGTTTAATGGGTGGCTTTTCTCCAATACTTTACACATTTTGGGGACTAGGATCTATTGTGGGGGGTTTCTGTTTTGGGGTCATTCCCACAACGTCTGCATAAGATGGGGCATCCACCGAGGGGGCATTTGAGCTGCAAACTTTTGTTGAAGACGTAACTTTGTCTTCGGTTATTGGTGTTGTTTGTATAAATATTGCCACGCTATTTTTGGCCAATTTTGTCAATTTCATGTATCACTGAAAAATTGCCGGTTTTCACGTCTTGATTCTTTAAGCTCAGTTGTACATTGGTGTGCATGTTGCAAATTTCTTCCCTAAGATGTCTGTTTTCGTTTTCGAAATCAACTTTTATAATGTTAATCAGTTCTCTATCGCATTTTCGTTCTTCTTCGATTTTTTAGTATTTGTTTTCTAGGTCTATGACTACTGATAATAGTTTAATTAATTCCATTGTAAATTCCTGAGTCTTCTAATTTTCATTTTGTATTATTTCATTTCTCTGAATTTGTTTATTTTCTTCCGGGAGTGACAGAGTTTTAGATTTACTAAAAATACTTTCTATTTCATCTTTTTCACTGTGAAGAAACATGGTTAATATAAAACAATCGTTTGCCAGTTTTGAGAAAGATGGATTCTGTCGTAAACCTCTTCTACTGATAAGTTTACCTTTGGGACACTCATCTAATTGTTTAGCTCTATTAGACAGAACATATCTGTATGCCGATATATCCGCTTCCGACTCATGCGTCTGTCTGTCGAATTAATTTATCAATGTCTTGGGGGAGGTTCATTAATTCGTGGTCTAAAATACAACTTGGTTGTGTCCCATGTATCGGTGACTGTTGCGTGCCATAACTGATGTAATCTCGGTATTGTGGCGAGATAAAATATTGTTCATTGAACCTAGGGTTTGTGATATCTGCTTCCAATTGTTTAACATACGTTTGGTCTGGGATTTATTTCGGTCACTGTACACATGCCTGATGCAGGTTGTAGCGTGTGGAATGTTTTCATACTATTTCTTAATGCAGGTCTGCAGGATCAATATAATATGTTTGAGGGTGACAGTAATGCTGCCATAAAATAAAGGTAAACAATTGAATATGCTGTTTTAGTTTTTATTGTTATTCCCTTTTCCAAGACTAATTAGGATGTCTGAATACAATACAAGAGTATTATGGTAAATTTATCTTATGTGTTGACCAGATGAATGTTCACTACTCAGTATTTGCTCCAATCAAACTAAATGTCGTATATCAATCATCACGGAGACTGGCAATACGGGTAATTGAACAGACGACCCTGTATTGATAGTAAGATGCTCTACCGATTGAGCTAACCGTACATGGCTTAATGTAAATGAATGAAGTTTATTGCACGCAAATAGTTATATTCTATTCCATGCAACTCATTATTTTTCAGGATGTTTCACTTGCGTCTGAAAGTGTTTCAGGAGCCAGCTGGAAACATGTTTGTCCGTTTAGATTTTAAGTACGTCCCCTCTAAACTGAAATCCTGGATCAGCTCATGGTTTATGTATAATCATTTCAGTATTCAGCTTCATTTAAACAAAATTCTCAGTGTAATTCCATTTATATATAACATCAATGAATGATATGGCTTTATGCCCAGAAGATTTTATTGAAATCGGAATCCATTTTCAATAGTTTGTCTTCTGACAGTTGCAAGTGGTCAGTAGGTGTTCCCACCCGCTCTATAACGTTACGGTCTCTTGACAGATGTTTCATTCCATTCTCTGTGACATTTGCTCTATATTTACCAGAACATATAACAATGGTAATGTTGTAACAACTTATTGTATGTCTCCCACGCAATTGTTAATATTGTGTAATGAAACGTTAAACTCATGTCCACCAGTCTTGTTCGCTGTAAGATTTATTTCTTTTTCAAGATTGTTATGCTCTGTTTGAAAGTTCTTTTTAAGGAAACTATCTCGATCTAGTCCGGTATCCCGTACGACAGCAGCACGACTTGAACTTGGGAGCCACAATACGTAACATAAAGGCAATTTTAGTTTCTGTTGTTAGTTCATCAGTACTGACACTGGTCCTTAAAAATAATTTAGCAGACTTGTATACAATACTGTTTCTGCTAATTTATCACTGGCTCTCTAAGGCGGTGATATTCACGTATAACAATCATATGACACAGCCGTCACAACATTTCTGGCAGAATCAGTCTATATACTTATCAGAGCACAGCTGCCATTATATCTTAGCATATATACTTATCACAGAGTACAGCGGTCACATATTAGGCTTATTGCTCCATACATATACTATTCACAGAACAACGATGCCACAACTTCTTAGGCAGTACCAGCGCATATTATAACCACAGACTACAGCCATTATAGTTTAAGCAGATTCAGTGCACATATACCGAAACCATACTAAAACGCAGCTGCAATGGCACATAGAAATAATATTACAATCATTGTAACAGTGCAATGGTTTACGAGCATTTGAATTCAGTTCAGTGCGATATTTTACATGCACTTTACTACTGGGCGTACCTGAACAGGATTGAACTTTACTCCAGATATAAGCAGCCATGTTGCAAGTGGGGGAAGGTGTGGGAGAGGGGATGGGGAAGGGTTTGAGGGGAGAAAACATTGGAAGTTAAAAAACAAACCTTAATAATGTTTTCTCATGTTATGCTTAAAATAGTTGAAATAATTACTGCGGGAGAATTAGGAAAATTCCCACTGATAAATTCGAAAGAAATTAGCATGTAACTCTTTCAGCCTTCAGTTTTTATGCATATTTGGAGATTCTATGTTTTCACTTTTTACTGACGAATTGTAGGCATTGGCTTCCGTACGTGTGCCTGGATACGCGCCTGCCCTTGGCCAACATGTAGATATATCAAACTTTTGAGTGCGTTTACCGACGGTGCTGAGATCATGTTTGATGGAAGCCTATTCTACTTGTCATCAACGCAGCTTTGACTCTCCCTGTACACGGGGCCCATTGTTTTAAGTCACCTCCAAAGGATTGCATGCTTTCATTTACATGCCCGAATAAGGCACCATGAGAGTGCGTTTTGACGAAGCCCCACCGGGGAATGAAACTGGAGACCAGGGCTGTGTTCTGAAGCAAACATGCTTACAACTAGACCACCGCAACTTCGTTTTGAATTTTAATTTAATAGAGAAAATTATTTGAAACAACAGGCATGTTTGAAATAATAATAAACGTTATGGTGTCACGATCTGTAACAAAAATTCCTTGTCTAAGGAGAAAAAGTTGCCGTGCAAGTATGGAGGGTATTATCTGCCATAATTCAGATTGCTAAATTACATATTTCAACTTACTTATCGCCAATTTACATTTACTCATGTGCGTAAGGTTGCAGGTGGAAAATTAAAAATTACATTCACTTAAATGCTAACTGCTTGCTTTTACATATGTCAGTTTGTGTTAATTGCATATTATAAAGTATAGTATTATTGTTTTTCCAAAGAAAATGTTAATGTGAAAAAAATGCCATCTTTTTAGTTTGTTACCAAAGGTTGTTTCTGTAATTCTATATATCATAACCTACAGAGCCACCTACCGTCTGAATTTGTCTAAAGTCAACATTATGACGTCAAGCGGCGCCGTCTTTTTATTCCTCAACAAAACTGACTACTGCTACCTTTAAAAGTTGCGTACAATATCGGCCATCATTCGGCATTATGTGAAACGAACTTATTGACTTTGTCAACGAAAATAAAGTTGTAAAGTAAGCATCACAGAAACACATGAACCTTTTGTATTGAATTAAAATAAATGTAGCTGATAGGTAAGTCTCTCTCCATAAAACCACAGGTCACAATATAGAACGACTATAGAGCGGCTCAATGGCGGATTCAGGACGAAAAGAACTTAGTCGCAGCCCCCCTAAAATATAGCAAGTATAGTTAAATTGATCGAAAATTTGGTGCTATTACATAACACGCCCTTTTAAATTGAATATTCTCTCTTCCCCCCCCCCCCCCCCACCTCCCCAAATCAGGACTTACCTGCCCGCCCAGATGCACACACACGGGTTGAACTATGATATCATGAATGCGCCGCATATGCTTACATGTACATAACCATTGTCATAAGCGTATGAGAGGAAGTGGAGCCATTTCCAGCTCTGAGGGAAACTGACCTAAGTTTTCACAAACAAAAAGAATAACAAATTATTTTACCAAAATAGTTTACGACAAGAATTGTCAGAAGACAACAAAGCTCGCCGAAAGGATAAAACTCACCACCCACATGCAAATATTGAGATTGGTGGCAAACACCAAAACTTAAACGCAACTTAACGCAAAAGTTTAATCTGGGTGTCTACAGACGAAAAATTAAGTCCAAAAGGGCCATAACTCTGCCAAAATGCAACCCCGAATTATGGTTGTCTCTGTGTGCTACATCGGTGATGGTGAACACACATGCAAAGTTTCATTCATATCCAATGAGTGGTTGCATAAATATCCTAAACGCAAAAGTTTAACCTGAGTGTCTAAGTAAAAAAGGGCGTAACTGTGCCAAAATGCAACCCATAGTTATGATTCTTGTCTGTATGTGTTCCATTAATGATGGTTAACACACGTGCGAAGTTTCATTCACATCCAGTGAGTGGTTGCATAGATATCTTAAACTTAAATGTAACTAAACGCAAAAGTTTAACATGGGTGTCTAAGTCCAAAAAGGGCCATAACTGGGACAAAATGCAATCCAGAGTTATGTTTTTTGTCTCTGTATGTTCCATTGATGATTGTGAACACACATGTGAAGTTTCATTCACATCAAATGAGTGGTTGCATAGATATCTTAAACTTAAATGCAGCTAAACGCAAAAGTTTAACATTGGTGTTCAAGTCCAAAAAGGGCCATAACTGGGACAAAATGCAATCCAGAGTAATGTTTTTTTGTCTCTGTATGTTCCATTGATGATTGTGAACACACATGTGAAGTTTCATTCACATCAAATGAGTGGTTACATAGATATCTTAAAACTTAAATGCAACTAAACGCAAAAGTTTAACATGGGTGTTTAAGTCCAAAAAGGGCCATAACTGGGACAAAATGCAATCCAGAGTTATGTTTTTTTGTCTCTGTGTGTTCCATTGATGATTGTGAACACACATGCGAAGTTTCATTCACATCCAATGAGCGGTTGCATAGATATCTTAAACTTAAACGCAAAAGTTTAACCTGGGAGTCTACAGACGACGCCGACGACGACGCCGGGGTCATGGTAATAGCTCTCCTTTGACTTCGTCCCGGCGAGCTAAAAAGCATGTGCTCGTGTGATTTTTAACAAGGACCCATTGTGATTATTAATTTTGCTATATTTGTTTAGGCCTTCCTTGTATCCAGTCTTATAAAATAAGTCCATGTGGTACATTTACCAATATCGTTTGTGTAGTGCAGTTCTCCTTAAATAAGTCTGCAAACGTTTAAAAGTCAGAATATAGAAAAACAGTACATAACTAGAATATATTACGATATCCTAAAGGTTCACTAATTCAGCATGTGGCGTCTCAAATATCAAAATGTTCCAACACCCACTCCTAGTAACGATATCGACAGCTCTTAAAGACATGGTGTGACGGATGTAGGAAGTAAAAGTAATAAAATTTATTTCTATACCACCCACCCCAAAGACAAAACAATATTGCCACTATGGATAAAGCCTCATTTCAAAGAAAAAAATATGGTGGGTTTTACATAATATTAATATGAAAAAAAATATCATAGTCTATATATGCTATATATATACACACCCTCACTACCCTCCAAACACACGTTAAAAATTACCCCCAACCCTCACAGAAAAATAAAAACAATAAAATATATTCATATAAAAATAGGACACATTAAAAAATATATATATGCGGGATCAGACATGAGTCGTTTAATCCATGATTAGTTTTGTCATTGGGTCAGGTAAAGGGAATCCGAACACCGATACAAATGATCCCGTTTTTGCGCGACGTGGTACAGTAATGGGTTTACCTTGTATTTTGGCTGATAGTGTTGCTTTGGATATACTCCTTGTTTAAAAAATTGTTCTGTTCCTATATTTCGTATTTCATATCTTACACAATACTATCCCGCATTCTAATATGGTGAAAACTTAGAATTAAAATTGTTCACAATAGCAACTAATTTTTTTTAAATAATTAATTTTACATCGAATGTGAAAGAAGTTTTTACAACTTAGACAAATCACACTCGATGTCTTCTTGGGAAGAACTAGTAAATAAAGCTGTACGGATAAAGTGCCTTGCTCAAGGACACATCACATAGCCGTGGTGGAGGATCAAGGACACATCACATAGCCGTGGTGGAGGATCAATGACACATCACATAGCCGTGGTGGAGGATCAAGGACACATCACATAGCCGTGGTGGAGGATCAATGACACATCACATAGCCGTGGTGGAGGATCAAGGACACATCACATAGCCGTGGTGAAGGATCAAGGACACATCACATAGCCGTGGTGGAAGATCAAGGGCACATCACATAGCCGTGGGGAAGGATCAAGGACACATCACATAGCCGTGGTGGAAGATCAAGGACACATCACATAGCCATGGTGGAGGATCAAGGACACATCACATAGCCGTGGTGGAGGATCAAGGACACATCACATAGCCGTGGTGGAAGATCAAGGACACATCACATAGCCGTGGTGGAGGATCAAGGACACATTACATAGCCGTGGTGGAGGATCAAGGACACATCACATAGCCGTGGTGGAGGATCAAGGACACATCACATAGCCGTGGTGGAGGATCAAGTGCACATCACATAGCCGTGGGGGAGGATCAAGGACACATCACATAGCCGTGGGGGAGGATCAAGGACACATCACATAGCCGTGGGGGAGGATCAAGGACACATCACATAGCCGTGGTGGAGGATCAAACTCACGACTCCGATCTTAGACCCGATGCTCTAACACTGGACGGCGCGCTCCACTTTAGTTCTAAATTCACTTGAAACAGTTGCAAACTTAAATTGCAAATTGTTCTTTAATTAATCAAAACGATTGCTAAAAACAATCATCGTATAACAATCATCACGGAGGTTGAGGCGGGCGGGGATTCAATGTCGTATAACAATCATCACGGAGATTGTGGCCGAGCGGCGATTCATTGCCGTATAACAATCATCACGGAGGTTGGGGCGGGCGGGGATTGAATGTCGTATAACAATTAACACTGAGATTCAGGCCGAGCGGCGATTTATTGTCGTATAACAATCATAACGGAGGTTGGGGCGGGCGGGGATTCATTGTCGAATAACAATCATCACGGAGGTTGAGGCGGGCGGGGATTGAATGTCGTATAACAATTAACACTGAGATTCAGGCCGAGCGGCGATTTATTGTCGTATAACAATCATAACGGAGGTTGAGGCGGGCGGGGATTCAATGTCGTTTTACAATCATTACGGAGATTGTGGCCGAGCGGCGATCCATTGCCGTATAACAATCACGGAGGTTGTGGCGGGCGGGGATTCACTGTCGTATGACAATCATCACGGAGGTTGGGGCGGGCGGTGATTTATTGTCGTATAACAATCATCACGGAGGTTGAGGCGGGCGGGGATTCAATGTCGTTTTACAATCATTACGGAGATTGTGGCCGAGCGGCGATCCATTGCCGTATAACAATCACGGAGGTTGTGGCGGGCGGGGATTCATTGTCGTATGACAATCATCACGGAGGTTGGGGCGGGCGGTGATTTATTGTCGTATAACAATCATCACGGAGATTGTTGCTGAGCAGGGATACACAAATAATAAAACTAGTGTAACCATGCTAGTTTTGATTGTATCAGTGAAAATGCTTAAACTATCAAATGAATTTGTTTTTAAATACTGAAGTATCTTATTTCCTCTCTGTAAAGGCCAAAACACGTTGTTTCCGGTTGACTGACCGTCCTTAATTTTTACTGCCGACACTATTTCAAATCCCCCCCCCCCCCCCTCCCCTCATTTTTTTTCCATCTGAATGAAAACCGCAGCGGTGGCCTGGGGTAAAGCGCCAGCCTCGCACGCAGAAGGTCGTCGGTTCGCTACCCTGTCGGGTCATACCAAAGACTTGAACAACGGTATTAGAAGCTTCCTCGCTTGGCGCACAGCATTTAGTGTCTGGTCAACCTTTAAAGGATAGCCTTAGGTCTGGTCGGCTCGGTGTCAATGTGACTGGATGGGGTATCATACCATGTGTCTACAGCGTGATGCTCCAGTGTGGCAACGCTTTGTATACTGTCTCAAGTAGACACCGTCGTGATGACTGAAACATTGTTGAAAACGACGCTAAACACCACACACCCAACCAACATCATCTGAATGATTACGTTACACAGTCGCTGCATTATATCTAACATAACGTGGGTTTTGAATATATGTACTCCAATTTGTTTGCTGCCCGATATCCAACATGGCCGCCGTGAGAATACTGCCCCCAAGTAGACCCCATCCAAATATGACTGAAAAGTGTTATTATTGTTATCCAGAAAGTACAGCGAATGTTTAATAAATATATCACAATATAACTTGATAACCATACAACTACAACCGATGATCGGCTTGCTCTGAACATTACTCGTACCTCGGAATGAAAAAGAAAAGAAAACCCTACGTGATCTGTCTAGAATTTTCAGGGACCAACCAGAAACGAACATATTTTTTTGCTTAAATAAATTAGAAAATGCTTTAAGCGAAAATTTATTCAAATTGCGGTGTGTCCATTTAAAATAATAAAAGTTTAAAATTTCGTAATTAAACTAATATTTTAGATTAACAGTGAAGTGTTCGAAGTTTTTTGAGGGAAGTAAAAAAAATACAGACACAAAACGGACGTGTGTGCAGACGCTTGAAGAATTTTGTCAGCATCAGGACAAACGTACATGTGTTTCTTAGTATCTGTGGATAAAATGCGTTGCAGACAAAAATCACTGTGGCAGACGTGCATATTACCGTTTATCTACACGATGAGTAAGCTACATTACTTTACTACCAAGATAATACATAAATTAAAACGTTGTTGGTTGAAGGAAATTTGAGTAGTATTGGATCTAGAGGGACTAAAATAATAAAACAAAAGCTGTCGGAGGGAGAGCACGTTCGACCATTCTAATATTTGTCTCAAACGTGCAAATTTGATTGAGACTGAATTGTATAAAAAATATATATTAAAAACACGTTTTCAAATCGACTAACTTATTAGTAAAGTATGTTACGCGTGGCTGTCGAAATTTTAAATTGAACAGTATGTGGAGCGATTGTATGGTTTCTATTGAGATGGGCAACCTATACGTTGCCGACGCCCGTATTGCGGGGCACGTCTTAAGCACAGCCATAGACGTTTACGTCTACACTGGGCATTGCAACATCGCAGATAGTTGGTTAATCAGTGGAGATAGGTTCTTTTTTTTACTGATGAATCTAAATTCTATTCCAGTGACCGACGTAGGCACATCTACCGTCGTACTGGCGAAAGGTTTGCGGACGCCTGTGTGGTTGAGTCAGGTGGGGTGGGCCTAGTGCAATGGTGTGGGCTGACTTTACTGCTGACCACAAAACCAGACTGGTCTTCATTGGGTTTGGAAAATGATATGGACGTGGTTTAACTGCGCAACGTTACATCGACCAGGTGCCCCGGCCAGTTGTTGTGCCAATCCTTCGCCTCCACCATGGCACCGTCTTCCAACAAGACAACGCACGGCCCCATAGTGCGAGACTCACGACGCACTTCCTGACGGCAAACATTGACGTGCTGCCATGACCGGCACTATCCCCAGATATGAACCCAATGGAACATGTTTGAAACGGAGTGTTCGTGCCAGAAACTTTAACCCGAATTTCTAAGTCAAAAGGGCAATAATTTTCATTTTATTTATGCAAGAGTTATCTAACTTAGTTATTTAGTACTTAGTACGTTTTGATGACTAGGAAATAGTCTTGTTTAAAGTTTAATCCATAAATTGAGTAGTTTGTGAGATATGAACTTGATCGTACCTGCACGCAAAGCTTTAACCAGGCAATAGTTTGCATCATATTCATGCAAGATTATATACTTTCACTATTTTAGTAGATTTGATGAATGGAAAGTTTGTGTGAAGTTTAAATCAAATACATTGAGTGGTTGTTGAAATATGGACAAGATGATACTTGCACGCAGAGCTTTAACCATAATTTCCAAGTCAAATTAGGGCATGAAAATTTACTGTTTTCCATCGTGAGTGTTCATATGTTAAAATCATTGTCTCCTTAATGGACTCTAGTTCCTTTATTTGAATTACTATGAAACCTTTATTCACGAGCAAATTTAGCGCATCAGTTCTCAAGATAAAGATTTTTGAAATTTCATTATTCTATTTTTTTAAACCACTGCTTGCCATTTATAGATATTAAATCTCCATCAACAGTTCCATCTCCAGTGTTACGACTAAATAATACTCCAGATCTCAAGATGTTTAAAATGAGAAACAAAACAAGAAATGTCACTGGTAAGTGTCACATGACCCCCTAATGGTCTGTGAAAATAACAATATATTTTACAATAGGTAGCAATGTATCCATGAATATCAAGAGTCATGGACTGTTTCAGACTAGACATACAATTTAATGATTATTACATTAAAGTGTGACCTTGACCGTTGTGTAACCTTGACCTTGACATCTGATGTAAAGGTCTGAGTATTGTTTACAGATAAATACAGGTAACACATCATCATGACATGTTGATCATTTGTGTCAAGCTATTTTAAAATCCCTCCATGTAAAACAAAATTACAAACCAGGCATAAAATATTAAACAGACTAAAAGTGTGACCTTCACCTTTGAGGTAAGGTTCTGGGTATTAATGCAACACTTCGTCAAGACATGCTGATCAATTGATAAATTGAGTCAGGTGTTTTTGAAATCCATCCATGTATGATAAAATTATAGGTGTTGTCGAACAAACTCAAAGTGAGACCTTGACCTCTGACGTACAGGTCTTGGTCTTACATACGACTCATCACCATGTCATCTTGATCAATTGAGCGAAGTTAAAAACAAATTTACAAACTAGAAACGAAATATTAAACAAACTGAAAGTGTGACCTTTACCTTTGAGGAAAGGGGAAAGGTTCTGGGTCTTTCACACCACACTTCATCATGTCATGTTGATCAACTGAACCAAGTGTTTTTGAAATTTATCCATAGGTAACAAAGTTACAGACCGGCCACGAAATCTCAAACAGATTGAAAGTGTCATCAAACAAAGTTAAATTATGACTTTGATCTTTGAAGTGGGTGTCTAGGCAAACGCGCAACACGTCGTCATGTTATGTTGGTCATTTGTAGCAAGTATTTATAAAATCCATCTATGCATGACAAAGTTAAAGGCCAGACACGAAATCTCACACAGACTCAAAGTGTGACCTTGACCTTTAAAGTATGGGTGAGAGTCTTACGTGCGACACGTCATGATGTCATGCTGATGACCTGAGCCAAGTGTTTGTGAAATTTATCCATAGGTGACCAAGTTACAGATTGAACACGAAATCTCAGACTAAAAGTGTCGTCAAAGTTATATGTGACCTTGACCTATGAACTGGGAGTGGGTGTTACACGCAACGTGCCGTCATGTTATGTTGATCATTTGTAGCAGGTAATCATAAAATTCATCGATGCATGACAAAGTTACAGGCTGGACACGAAACCTCACACAGACTCAAAGTGCTGTTACCGTTACCGTACCTCGCCCCTTCAATTGGAACAAACCTTAAATCCATTCAAAAGTGAAACATTTACACAAAATATGAATAAATTCCATTAAAAGAGACTTTATTTTTTCTGTGAGGATGTTAAACAAAGGCGTTTTTCCACTTTTAGTTCTTTCATTTGTATAACTAGTAATTTATGTCAGATTGATTGTGACTTACTTCAGAGTTTTTGGGAATTACTCTCGAGTTATATTTTCAATTAAGCCAATACTGGGTTTTCATTTTTTATACGGGCGAGTCCGTATCAAACCTGTGACCTGTGGTGAGCAGCCAAAAGCTTATCCACTACACAAAACTGCCCGCATTATTTATAGCTGTCTCAAGTGATCATTGTGGTTTGTCAATGAAGATATAAGAAGATATCAAAATTTCCAGAACTAGCATTTGTCATAAAATGATGGAATTCATTTGGATCCCTGGTAATTAAGGACATTTTTATAAAGTGTATATCAGAAACAAATGTCTTTTCTGAAATGAACTTTTTTGACAATCATTTTGCGGTTAATACATTTCATATTTAATACTGGCCTAAAGCTCCATTAATTCAACACAAAATGTAACCGAGGGGTCAATTTCTTGTACATTATTTTAGTTTAAACATGATCCATGTTGTCAGGAGAACACATTGTAGTAGATTATTTCTGGAAGTCAAAACCTCCCTGATGTTATCTTCATGGGTATCTGGTCTGTATCCACTCATTCTGAAAAAACAATACAACATAATGTAATTGGGTATTGTAACTTTTAAATGATAACAATAATTTTTTTTTTACATTAAGCCCTTAAAAAAATGTTTTGGCAGCAACAGCAATGGATGTTTTAAAAATCAAACCTGTGTATGCGGTCATCTCTATCCAGCAGCCACTTGTTTTAAGCAGGCATTTGCTATTATTTTTGTTTCCTTCCCTTGACTGGCTGTTTAAGACAGATTTGACTGTAATTGGGTAATGTAACTTTTAAATGACAATAGTGAATGTTTTGAAATTTAGTGCACTTAGGAAAAATGCAATGAAAGTTTTAATATTAAATGTAAACATTGATTGAATATTTAGCATCATTTTTATGCCATCGAGGGCTAACAGACGATCAGTTAACCTAACTAATGTTTCTTTGGATTAACCAGTACTCGAGCACATCCTATCTCCGCAAGTAACTGATAACTTTCCCACTTGAATCAGTGGTGAGAGACGAATGATAATGAGACACAATGTCGTATATCAATCATCACGGAGACTGCTGCCGGGCGGGGATTCAAACTCACAACCCCTGGATTGACCGTCAGACGCGTAACTGACTGAACTAATCGGGCCCGGCTAAATGCAAACAACAAAAAACTATATACATAACTTTGTCAAAAACATATGTATGAACATTTTTGTTTATTCTTTATTATAAGTTTTGGATTATTTTATCAAGGAATTAAATACGAGAATATTTATTATGCAACATTTCTGTATTTGTTTTTCTTGCATACCAAACATTAAAGGATATCTGTATCTTTCCTGGGGCCAGATATATTTTTATTTCACTATAGGGCTGAGATAAAGTTCTCATGCTATCATCCAGGATCCAACACCAACTAATTTGCGCCTTAATGCGATGGTGGTAAAATAAAATATGGAATTACATGTAAACTAAACTACCAATGTGTTCGGTATGCAAAGACAAAGAATCATTCTGGATTTTTCTGTTCAGGTAGAAAAATTGATCATTTGGGACAACTGACAACTCTCTTCCATATAGTCACCAATGAATTCTGATCATCAAGACAGTGGTAGCATGAATGCAGTCAGAAACTGTATATATGGGGTGTGTTAAAATAATATGTGGGACTTTCTTAATATTTTCAACATTTAATATATCACATCAATAACAAGAGCTGTTGGAGGGACAGCAACGCTCGACTATTTCGATGCTGTTCTAAAATAACAGCTTTTTCAGGAAATAAGTATCAAATAGAAGACAATTAAAACTGGTGATAAAATTAAACTATAATTATTGCTTATCTGTTAAAAATAAATTAGCAAAATAATTCTCCCAACATTATTCATTTTATTATCAAGTTTTTTTTGAAAACAACAAAGGGAATGGATGGTTTGTATTGCCTTAATATTATTCAATTCAGCATGACATATAGGCATATGCACTACGTCACCTCAGAGGGCAATATATCGGTACCAGTTCATGAAAATGGAATCTATAGTTGAAAAAAAATCTTGGACCAAGCATGCAGTTTATCACAGCTGGATACCCTTTAATAAAAATGAAGAAAATAAAATCTATATAAAAAAAAAAAGGATTAAAACTCTACAAAAAAGAAAAAAAAAGATTAAAACATATTAAAATTTTAAGAAAAAAAAATTTACCCCTCAGAGCGGACCAAACGTTTAGAGCGAGGACGCTCTACTGACTCATAGTGGCCATAACTCTTTTCGAAATTTCACAATATTTACACTCTTTTGGGTACCAGTACCTCTTAAATACCCCACACACACCTATACTGAACAAAAAGATAATTGCAATGAAAAGGAAATGCTTTAAATTCCCATACCATTCATCTGTTTAACAAATATACTGTGAAATCATTATTTTCACGGGTATTAAATTTCGTGATTTCCACTTCAATGACATCATTTGTGGGGGATTAAAATTCGTTGAAATTCAATTTAAAAATTTTTTTTTACACTTCCCACATCTAGCTAAATCAACGCTGCATATGGTGTAGATTTTAAAGAGGATATGAGTATTAAACAATCTTACATCTACTTACAAATCAGCAATTAAAATATTGATGCAATATGTCGAAAGGATGGATTATTTACCATAATGCGATGCACATGGCCATATGAAAACAGACATTATTTATATTGACAGCATTACATAGCCTAACTTTGTGGGCATTTGATTTTGTTGTCAAGGCTTCCCCATGAAATCAATGAAAACTAGGACCTCCACAAAAAATAAATGATTTCACAGTAGTCCCTGTACAGACCCCTTATACAACTCAGCCCCTTGATTTGTCAGAACTTCAAGCACCCACTCTTAGGGATTTGTTATGAGCAAAAAGGCTTTAGATTTTAACAAGAAGTTTTTTGTACACTTGATGCGAAAATGAAAATAATCAGTTTTCCCTATAATACTCCTATGTAAAAGTAAAAAAACACAATACAGGGCCCCAATATACCCCAGCCCCTTGATATGCAGTCTCTTCAATCCTTGCTGATGTAAGGATAATTTATATCAAATATGAACTAGTTTGACTGAAAGGTTATTGAGAGGAATCTTTGTGAAAATCCCCAATTTTAACCTTATTGCCCTACCCACCCCCATGGCCCCTTATAGAATTTCAATCCTCTTTATTATTGAACAAAACCAGATTTATTGTTACAAGACAATGCTTTAGATCTCAAATTAAACAACATATTTACACAAATGGAAGAAAAAAATGAGAATTTTCCATTTTCCCATAGTATTCCTTTGTAAAACTCAGACCTCTTACAGGGCCTCTTTACATCCCAGTGCCCCTTGATTTGTACAAACTTAGAACTCTTAATCATACAGACCCTAAACCGCTCAAGTACCCCATAATTGCACTCCGTTTGCGCTCAGTTTGCACTCCGTTCGCGCTTAGTTCGCGCTCCGTTCGCGTTCCGTTTGCGTGCACTCGATTAAACGCGGTTAATTTAATGCACTCACAAACGCAAGAAATCGCTCACGAGCGCTATATAGTTGAGTGCTCTATTTAATACTCCTCTTAGCGTTCGCTTCGTTCAGCGTTCACTCAACGTTCAGTTCGCTCAGTTCTGTTTCCGGGCCATTACCAATCGCAACATCTCAACTCTTTAAAATGATTCTATATTGACTTTTAAATTTAATCTGTTCCAATGGAGCAATTAAATGTATCCATGAGATTTAGTCAAGGTAAATTAATTCATAATCCGATTGTTTGTCTACAGATTATGTCACCCGCTGGGCGAAAGGTTGAACAAGTATCGATAGTAGGCATGTTTAACGGAAGTGTCTATGTTTTGAAATGTGATCAGTGGTCTGGGTGATCAAAGAATATCGCACGTTATACCGGCTTCTGTTATCCAGACCGACATGTGTTTGCGTCAGTATCTTCTTTGATATACCGTAAGCCGTTTGTTACAGGAAAGCAATAAAGTTTGTCCACAAAATTTACATATACATCATCAACATAAACTAAATAATATATATTGTTATTAATAATTAAATTTAATTAATAATTCCATACTGTTGATACCTCGTTGGCCTTATGATAATCCATAAATCTGCTCAGTGTAAGCAGTGACTTAACAACATGTGGATATATCACTGGTTTTGTTAATGTTCAAACTAAAATAAGCTTTATAATCAATAAAATG